>QYAJ01000093.1:0-120106 GCA_003988865.1 Phialocephala sp. D728 | reverse complement strand
TGTATATTAGACAGGCTCTCCCCACACCCTCTTCTAGAGGTTGTCTTAGTTATTCTTGAATACAACTGTATGATTTGCTCTGCTCGTTCCTCACAAAAACGTAATAAATCGAAGAAAATTAAAAAAAAATACGAAAAATTTAAATTCAAAAATATATAAAAATTTTATATATTAATATATTTTTCGAAATTAATAAATATAGAAATTAATTATATAAAAATAAAAAAGTTTTATAAAAAAATTATAAATTAATATATATTTTTTAAAATTATTTATAAATAATAAAACTTTTATTCCCGTTTTAGTATATAAAAAACTTTAAAAAAAATTTCATATTTATAAAATATATATTTTTTTATTAATTAATAATTATAAAATTATTATATTTATATATATTATAATTTAAAAATAATTAAATATATAATTTATTACGAATTTATTTCTTTAGCGTCGATAAACGATTGAAATAAATAAATATAATTAAGTATTTTTATATTATAATATATAAAATATAAAATAATTAAATTTTTACGAAAAAAATATAAATATTACGAAATTATATCGATTTCGTTATAAAAGTTAATAAAGTTTAACACGATCTAAATAATATCGAGAACGATATTTAGGAGGGAAGAATTTTGTAATATAGCTAAAATAAGTATTAGAAGTATTAGTAGGCTAAAATAGTTTAAATCGGTAATTAGCACGAGTTAAACGTTACGATAAATCCTTCTTACGCATTATCGGGCGTTTCGGAGGATTAGCGGGGCTTACAAGGCTCCTATATGAGTAGAGGACTCTGCCCTTTGGTAGAAGGGCAGAGATTAGTTATTGTACTAGTCAAATATCATACCTTTGGCTCTTTGACTTATTGCCTTCTATTTCAGCACCTCACAAATAAATAGGAACGCAAAAGTCGAAGCAAAGGGTCTGATTTATGAGATAATTGCCAAAGGGAGTTCGCGACTTGATCAGACCCAACTCACTTCTGAGCCAAATCTGCCTTCGATCTCCTCCAATTCTGACACTCTAGTTCGAGCTTCAATTTTGGCCTCCCATTTGATTAGATTTCGACTCAATTCCAGAAATTCTTCGAGCCATTTTTGTAATTCAATCCAGTCGTTGGCTCCAATTCCGACCGTGCTCCTTCTTCCGGCTGCTGGGCCTAAAGCTACCTCACCGGAATCTGTTGTTCAACCTCCACAAACAGCATTCAACCTCAGCACTACAATCATGAGTATTATCATCAACAAAGTCATTAGTTGAACCGCAGCGTAAATTCTACCCAGCTAATGATTGACTCCGGCTTTGGAATTTCGCTCCAATTATGGCACCTTCGCTCGAGCCCTCTCTTTCTGGCACTCACGTCAGTCTAACCTCTCTGCAAACAGCATCTAACCTTGTCCACAATTGGCATCTATCTCCAAAACCAGCACCCGTTAAACAATGAATCTTTGACTCTGCAACTAATAAGTTAGCCTCCAACGCAAGATCTGGCCTATTTTGCTGACATCACAAGAACTCCCCGTCAGAGTTTCCTTCTTGAAATTAACACGATATTAAATTAACTTTAAGGGCGAGCAATACACAGCAGGACAATTAGTAAGAACATGAGAATGTTACAAATTAGACAAGTAATAATATTCTATATTATCTCTAATATATGCTAAGGTTGTGCCAATACTTTCATTAGAGAGACTCTTCCAAGAAACCCCTTCTTGCGTAATCAAATGATTGGTGAAGGACGAACTGCTCCTCTGAAGAAGCTGCACGAATGAGCGGCTCAAAGGGCATAATTTTGCGAATGGCCAAGACTAGAACTCTCCAAGACTTACACGGACCACTCTCCACATCTTCGTTCTCTACGATCTTGCCGAAACTTCTAGAACCTTCCAATCTACTTTTAGCACGGACGCGGTACGATCACGTGCACGACTTTCTTGAGCCGCAACTCCACAACGAGTGTGGAGTTTATCTCGCTAAAGAATCCCATGGTATGAATCCCCAAACTGGCCAGCGATTTAATATCAAAGACAGTTTGGTTGGGATATGAGAAGATCACAAATCAGGGAAGTGAACAATATTTTTGTATTATCTCTATTGTATGCTGGCAGACCAACTTGACGGAAAGAGCAATACCGCCTCCCTCGGAACGATGTGGCCGCAAGTGTACTTGAGAGAACTAAGATCTCGGCCACACATGATGTGTTGATGATCTTTGATAGGACTCGTGAGGTTTGCAGCCGTGATATAAGTCCTCGAGCTTTCTTTAATTCTTGTTAGACTAGCGATGAAATGTACGATGGCAAGGCGGAATCAGACTTACTACACCTCAATAAATAATGACCTAAAGCTGATAAAAGCCTAAGCGTGATTAAGCTAGCAGCACGAAAACAGAGGGCGAAGTGTTGAAGGTACTCGAACGACAAGAGATCAAACACTTGACTGGTTACCGCATCTGGAAAAGGCTGCACCAGGAGTAGGGGTTTGATGGTGAGAAAAAGGCCTGCTCGTGCAGAAGTGGTTCGTGCGCGACGGTCACAATGAATACATTCCCAGGCCTCCATCCAAGCCATAACGGACCAAGGTTATCTTGCGAAGAACGAGCGGCTCTCACGCTGGCACCCATTTCACTGGTGGCCGTGACACCCGCCCACTGCGCGTCGTAACCTTCACTAGCGCAGGCTGTGATCGTGGTGGGGATTGCACCTCTGAAGATCGCTTTTGTCCAATCGCGCGTCGCGATGCTCTTACTGATTTCGCGTTGGCATCACCGAATCGTTTTGCCTTAGATACCTTCTGCGGAGGGGGTTGACAGCGCGGTGTCTGAGTCTTAGTACGCTGAGGCTTTGTCCCTGGGCTGTCTGATATCCGCGGGACATTACTTGTGGGAGGACTAAAGTCTATCGCAGGAGGTGCGGGCTTGGGCGCAGTATCCGGTGTCTTGGGCTTCTGGCGTCGCACACCTCGTTTCCGAGTCTGAGATTTCGAAATCCTCGGTTCGCCAAGGACTGAGTGGGCTTTTGGTTGCCTCTTCCGACCCTTGGAAACAGAGGCCCTTCGGACTGCCTTCGATAGCGCAGCCCTATCATCACGGTCTACTTCGATGGGCGTCGGGTTCCCGGGATCCATTGCTATGCGCTGCTGCTCAGTCCATTGCAGGAAATACCTCTCTATTTCCAACTGCCGTTCTTGATACTTCCAGTGTCGCTGGCCGAACTCTATAAGTTCAACCGCCTTTTTAGATACTGCAGGGTCTGCACTGTCAGCTCTCTTTTGAAGGGCGTCCTTCCTTTCATTTTGAGCGCCTAGCTCCTTCTCGAACTTTTCAATGTGAAATCGAATATGGTAAGCCTGGTACTCAATCCAGTCCTCTAGCTTCCGATCGTTTTCTTCCAGACCGAATCGCAGGTGCACATCTCCCCCCAGTCCATTTTTTTCTCGACGTTTACGAACGCGATCCACATAATCACTAAAAGGCTTTTTTGCCTTTTCGTAGTCCTGTCGGACCCTCTTTTGGTAGTCGCGGAATCCTCTCCAGTCCCTAAATTGGGCTAGGAGCTCGTGATTATTATTATCAGACCAGAATTTCCAGTATGATATGATTTTCTGATATTCCTCGGGAATATCTCGTAGGGGGACCTGAAGATCGGGAGGGTAGCAAGGAGGGCAGCCGTCGGCTTCTAGATCTTGTCGCGCTAAGATCTCAAAGTATCGATCTTCGATAAGCCGTTCTTCCTCAGTTCGACCCGGTGGTGTGGGCGCCCGGCTATCAATGAGGTGCTCCTCTATATCAACGCCGCACGTTTTTCTCTCAAAGTCATTAACATTATGTGACTGCTCAAAAGCAGTTATTAAGTAACTTTTGTAATCGTCTAGGTAAGAGTATCCGTAATGATATGGTAGAAGATTTCTGCGGTATCAAAATATTAGTACAACAAATAAATAGATAGGAGTAACAATACTGACGATAGGGCATTCTTAAGAGCTTTTGGATCAAAATCGGGTTGGATCATCCCTTCTCTCTCTTCTTGCCTTCCAAGCGCGAAAGAAACGCCATGTTAGCGTGGTTCCTTTGGAGAACTGGGAAGGTTTCCTATACGTACTGTAATCTGGCGATGACTTGAGCTTCCTGAGACTCATCGAGGTCTTCAAAGCCGGGAATTAAAAGGTCAAAACCTTTTACGACTCGACGAGCGAGAAGGTCATCAATAAAAGAATCAGTCAAGGGAGCCATGGTGGATAGGTGAAGGCAAGGTGGTGGTGAGATAGTAGTAGTCGCGGTGATTGCGGTGATTGTGATGAGGAAAAGAAGGAGGTTGGAAGTGGTGAAACCCGGCTGACCTCGCCTGTCATCACGTGTACGCTAGGAACTAGAGCACCCGCCAAGCCTAACTTGTTGGCGGGGTGTTTCACGTTCCACGACAGTTGTTGGCGCCAACCAGACACATCATGATGCAGTCCCTCTCGCATCCTCTGGACCAATCCTTCAGCCGGCTCGCTGTTGGCCAGTTGTTTGCCATGCCACGCGATTTGTGAAACATTGATTTGCATGCCACGGCCCCACTCTTTTCCATGCTGCTTTATAAAACAAGATCGAGGTTCAACAACAAGTATATCCTCACGCTCTCTATACTTAACCCTAACCTAACTCTAACACCTAACCCTTCTCATATTCTCACCTCGGGGGGCTCTCGCCGCCCCCCAAACCCCCGGACTAGTCCTAACCACTACTCCTAACCGCGTCGCTATTCTTACGAATTATTACTTTTCTATTTTATTCTAGCCTCGAGTGATAAGAAGGAAGGAGAGTTGTGTTTTACAAAGCGGCGTTGCGAAATTAGCAGCGTGGCATGCAAATCAAGGTTTCACAAATCGCGTGGCATGGCAAACAACTGGCCCTCGCTGTTCTCGGCGCCTCCTTTAGAAACTATGCTGCCTATATTAACTATAGAGTGTCCCACCTGCCGCCCTCGACCACCAGTTTCGCTGTTTGGCTCCTCTTCGCGTCTTTATTTCACCCCCAAAATCTATCATTATGTTCGATTACAACATCTTCGCAGTCCTCACCCCGTATAAGAAGAACCACCTAGCAACGGTTGCCTTTGAGCTACTACATAATGCCAAGCGCTTCCACGGAGTTAGTAGCAGCGTCATTGAAGAAGAGGCTACCATTAATAGTCGAGAGCCCACTCCGTCAGGAACCGGGAACCAGGAGGCTGCCTGCATCATTCTGACCCTCGACGAAGAAGTCAAGGACCCCGAGAATATGTGGCAGTTTGGGGCAAGACCGAGCACATCCGATATTCTTTTGGGACGTCAAGGAAAAGAGCTGATTAGCGCGAAGCAGTGCAATCTCACGATAGACGATGATGAGCACTGTATATGGCTACATGACTATCATTCGTCGGTCGGGACCGCAGTTGGTTATGATGAGCAAATGCAGGATGAAGTGCGAAGGAAAGAGACGTGGATTCTCTCCTACGGGCCTGGCTCGGAGAAGAACGAGGATCTAGGAAAGATCACGATCCACGTAAAGGAGCTATCCTACAAGATCGAGTTTCCCAACCACGAAGCAGCACATCCTGAATACATCAAGAACCTACGAGCGTTCATCAAGAAGTGCAAGGACGCAGCTCCGCCATTCGAAAGCCTTGGTCTGAACAGCGATCCGCCGACTCAAAAACCAAGCCAGACCCACACTCCAAATGCGCACCCCCTCTACTTGCCCAAGGAGGTAATTGGAAAAGGGGCTTTTGGTGAAGTTCGCCGAGTCATCAAATTGCGCGACGGGAGGTCCTACGCCGCTAAATACTTCTTCTTACCTGAGTCGAAGGGCCGCAAGAAGAGTGATAGGAAGAGGAAGCAGGGCGAGATTGATGATATTGACGAGACTTACAAGGCGTGGCTCGAGCGGATACGGAGAGAGTTTACTATTATGCAGAATAATCCTCACGTAAGTACTCTATGCTTACGTTTATTAAGATCGTAATGCTAACCGTTGAGTAGCCCAACATAGTACGAGTAATAGACTTTATCGAGACGCCCAAACCTGTTCTTTATATGGAGTTGTATCCTCTAGGAAATATTCAAGACGTTAGCATGCTTTACGATCAATATATCACTGTCTTTGCACAAATACTCTTCGGCCTCAGTCACCTCCATAAGAACGGAGTAGCACACCGCGATCTTAAGCCCGAGAACTTCCTCCTGGACAAGAAGAAGCCGTTGACCGTTGCCATTACTGACTTTGGTCTTTCCAAGGTCAAGGACGACGACACTTTCCTCAAGACGTTCTGTGGGACTGTGAAGAATCTTGCACCAGAGGCTTTCCCGGGTTCTAGTGATAGCGATGGATACGGGCTCGAGGTGGACATATGGTCAGCAGGCGTCATTATGCTCGAATGGATATACAATGTTCCGGAAACCCCAACAATTCCTACACCGAGAAGAAAGGGCCAGGAAGTTACGGAAGGGCAATGGCGGAGGTGGGTGACCAAGTGGGTCGAGCTGCTTCTCAAGAAGCTAGACGATCAAGAAGACGACCTGGTGGTGAAGATTCTCCTTAAAATGATCGAGCCTGATCCCCAAAAGCGGTGGTCAGCAGATCAGTGTCTGGAATATGGGCTGCAGTCCGGCTTATTTAAAATGACTACCGATGGTCGCATTGTGGGGGTAGACGACCCAGATGAGAAAGACAACGACGGGACAAAGACACCCACAGCGAGGTCACCAACTGCGAGTTTATCAGCTACGAGACCATCCCAGAGAATACAAGCAAGAATGAATATTGAGAACACCATCTTAGAGGGGAGTCTTTGGGGTGGTGGGGGATCAACCGTCCGACGATCAAAGCAACACAACCTGGATAGAAGCGTCGACGGTACTAACATCTTTGGATCATATTGGTTGCGGGATCCAAATTGTGTCGGGTCTGATGTTGCTGCTCTAAGAGACGACGTAGATGAAGAGGGTAGTAGGTTAAGCAATTGGACATCCTTCCATTCCGAGAACCCTGTTTCAGCAAGCGCCTCTGACGCTTTGAATGAACAGAATAATGACCAAGGATCCCCGTTGGAGGAAACCGAAGAGCCTTCTATGCTCGAAGGCTGTCAGCCACTTTATCAGCCTGGCATTGAATGGGGACAAGCCGGGAGGTCTTCTAGAGAGCCGACTGACCGACCAACTCGGACCGTGCAACCCCATAGCGAAGCAATGGCTGTAGAATTATCTGGAGTCATCCATCCATACAACGATGATGGGAAAGTGCAACCGCAGTAAGTTCAGTTCTCGACATTTTAGATACCTATGCTAATCGACGTACTCTATAGTGACATTCATCAGTCAATCGGAGCCGTACAAGAAATACGCTTTAGAGCTGCATCCAGCCTCATTTGTGCATCAGATTTAATCAAAGCCTCTAGCAAAAGATATTGGCCTGCCTCGTTAATATTGGGCCCTTATGAAACTCTAGTCTACAATAAGAACGAATCATTCGTATCATATCCTGATGGTCTAGACTTGGCTTCTCGGCTGAAGCTGCCTACGGAACGATTGAGGGATGCAATGAACGAGAAAGTAAGCCGGATTTCTATTGAAATTTCCAAGGACGAAGCAGAAGCAATAGATAAGGAGGCAGCTTTGATTGTCCACATTTGGCCGTCCAGATCGCTGATAAATGCAACAAACTTGCTTGCAGCTAGGGGTTGTCGTCGAAATCAGCTGCCTAATCTCCTAGCCGACAGTGGGATTCATGTTATTCATTATAGGGCGTATGGGATGCAAGGGACTTATACCAGCTATAATGATGGTCTCTGGTTAGCCGACGCTTTGGGGTTCTCGGAGGACCGGTTGGGCCAGATAAGAAATGCGATGAGAGAGGGCTGGCTAGGTCCAATGGTTTACGTACAACACGAACCAAATGTTGATTTCGCGGCAGTTAAATCGAAGATGGCAGCCAAGAAAGCGGCCGACCGAGAGACTGATGTTCGAGGGCATGTACGGCTCGAAGAGTTCCTTCTGCCATGCAACGAAACTCCATCATTTGCCTGTTCTTTCATCGGGGAGAAGCTGAGTAGAAAGGGAGGTGGCGATAATTTGGATGATCGGTATTATGAAGGGTTGGATCTCGAAGATGAGGAGCTTGGATTCTACGAACATTCGGCGTTATCACCTAGAGCTTCTCAAACCCTCCCTAGACAACTATTGGGCAGAAGCCCGGAGGAGGATCAAAATACTAATAGGTCTTGTGATGATGGACTCGATCACAATGGTTCTGGAAGGAAACCCGCGACTACGAGGAGGAGATTGAGATTGAGTGTAACACAAACACGTACACTAGAGACTGCATTTCACCGCAATCCAAGAATAGACGTGGGCGAGCAAGCGCGATTAGCGAAGGAGTTAGGAATCGAGAGAGGTCGCATTTCCGTGAGTTTATTAGCAGAGTACGATTGTCCTATGCTGACTCGTCTTGTTCTATAGAGATGGTTCGAGAACCGACGGTATAAGACCGGACATCGGCCTCCAGCTACGTCCTTTGAAAAAGTTCAAGAGCTTGAACAGCAAATTGTAGATCTGAAGGCCGAGCTCTAGCAAAAGGAGGTTGAACCAGAGGGCTTTGAAGATGCGGATCCCGTAGTAGCCTCAAGAGACCTACTCAACCTGAACGAGGACGATGGCCGAGCAATCACCAATGACGATCTCCGTGAAACCCAGATCAATGACGATACGATCAGCATTCCGATCAGGCTCGACACTTCTTTCCCATCACCACCGCCTACAATGCCGAATACCCCGTGCAAGTCAGTCCCGAACCAAGAAACTTCAATCGAAGTTGGAATTGAGAGGAGAAATTGGGCCCGCTAAGTATACACCAAACATCACTCAGCCATCTATTGTTAGAAGGGAGAAAGGGGATCTCGAAGCTTATGTCGTTGGAGTCAGGGAACGTAAACAAGGAACCAGATGGATGCCGATACTTGTGCCTTTTTTTACTCCCAATGACTCTAAGGGATATAGCAAAGAGAGGGTTCCTGAATGAGGATTGGTCAGGAAGATAGAGAAGGAGAACGCATAACATTACGTTAGGGGCGCTTACAAACTGCATACATGCAAGATATATAATCAGTCGATAACAACTTCTCTTTATCTATGAAGCCAAAGGAGCTCGCTGGAATTGAGAACGAAGTCACAGAAGGCTTGGTACATGTAGGATCGGCTCGGGTCTATGCGATAGGGTCTGTCTCGACTTTGTTTAGTATTCAGCAGATTGAATTGAGGAGGTATTGCTCTTCTCAACCGCTGGCTTGAGTTAGGATGACATGGCTGAGCCTTGATGAAGTTGTTTCGATCGTTGTCTGCGACGTTTGGCGGCAAGCTTGAAGGTGTTTTAACGTTACAACGTAACTTTCAACCTATATCGTCGCCGAAGTATCCCGTTGCGCTAAGATATTATGGTCTCTCCGCCTACTATTTGTCATGTTTGCATTCCCATGACGGTCCGTCATCGGAGATAAAGCTACACTTATATCTAGGGATAGTGGGGATAGGGCAGTTGGGAGAAGGCATATTTTTGTAATCTTCAATTTCACGACGATTCTGTGGGTTACGGAGCATGACATGACCGGAGGTTGACACTAAGATCAAATCTAATAACTATGACTTGACTTGGATTATGATTGAGAATGGCCTCGAGTATTGATTACAGGAGAAGCTGATGTTGTGTGCACGTGACATATTATCAAGGCTACGAATGGACCTGGGGAGACAACTGTAGTGTTGCAGTTGGGTGGCGGAAGACCCAGCTCAAGAAATCCGCATTCTTGACCCTACTCTTCCCCAGATAGACCATAGGTGAATCCGCCGTTAGTGATCTGGTCCAATATAGCGCGAATTCTGGACTCGTGTCACTTCTACAAGCAAGCACTACAAACATCACGACTAATTCTGTCGTACGTTTCACTATTCACCAAGAAGCTTCAATTAACGACACGAAAGCCTGCGAAAACCTCTACCTGGTACGGGGAGAAAGTCGCTTCACCCCTCAGAAGGTCCAAATTTCGAATTTTGCATGAGCAGCCTATGAGAGAAAATAGTCCGCCACTGCCTTCCAAGACATGCCACACCGGTTTCCGAAACCTCAAGCAAGAAGAGCGGCTGATTCGTGCAGCGTCAGCCTCGATCATCATTGGATCCAGCCATCCACTCCTAAGAGCGATCTCCACCTATTACTACCATTACAGCTGTGCGATTGAGCACTTTTGGATTTGGTATGTTGACATTCAGTTCATAGCCTCGAAGTCTGGATTTAGGAGCAGCTGCACGATGCCTTTACTTTTTTGGTGATTAAAGGCACTCTTGTTGTGCTCGTCATTACAGAGAATGGCTTCCATGAGTGCTGTCCTGCCTAAATTAATACTAGCATAGTTTATGGACACTCCAAGTTGAAGCAGGCAGCGAGCAATTTTTACATTTCCTCATCGACATGCGCATGGCAGAGGCGTCTGGCCATGAGTCTGCTAATGTCATGGGACGCATGATAACCAACTACTGGGATAGCCTTACGGAAGTCAACGAAGACTTCTACAAGCTGATTGCAAATAAGTGGGTCATCACGGACAGAATCAATGCAAACAATAACCGGAATTTTTACCATGGGAGCAATACTATGGGCAGCACTTATATAATGGAGATTATTTTGCGTCGGTTGGAAGTCGAAAAGTCTATGACTTAAGAACTCCTACTTACCGTCATAGCAACGATATAATCTGTCCAACTACTTATTTAATGCCATGTCGTTGCAAGATGACAACGGGTTCGCAGTTTGTAGGTACCGCTTTATCTCAGAAGCTCAGACCCTTCTTGTAAGTATTGTAAATATGCGCAAAAATTTACTTCCTTGGCGAGATCTAGTCCTAAAGTAATATAACTCCAAAATATCACTCCTGCCACCCACAACACTTACTACAAAGCGTTTGAGGGATTATAGTGCGGGTTTGTATAGTATAAGTATTGAAAATTAATGCAATTTTTCACTTCGATTGTAATATTTTATAATACTACTATTTCGACGTGTTTTTATCGAGTATAAACGATTTTTCAAGGTTTATTCTATACAAATTTATATATTAAATTTTATACTAATTATTTAATAAGTATAAAATATATCGCGCAAAATAAAGTCTTTTTCATATATAAATATTCGAGTTGAAACGGCTTTTCGTATTTAACCACTACATCTTTTTACAATTATCTACGAAATCTTTAAAGATATTATAATCCTAACGAACTTTTATCGGTTTTTTTTTAAAACGATTAGAAGTAGTTGTAATTTGTAGTAAAGTGAAAAGCGTTATTTCGTAATTATCGTTAAAATATATTGCGATTTTCGTCGCGATTTTCGTGATTTTCGAAAAAATGGAATCGCGACGAATAAAATTTAATTAACGGTATAAAACGAGTAGAGTTCTTTTTAAATATAATCGATAGAAAATTATAAGAACTTTCGATTGCACGTATTCGTAGAAGATTCTAGCGTTATAGATAGTATTATATATCGGGTTGAATAGTCTTTATTATTTATATAGGCGGGCGATACGCGTACTATATAAACTCGCACTATAATACCTCAAACGTTTCGCCGACTTTTGTGCTTTCTATCCTCTAATTGGCTAATTTACTTCAATTTACTACGGATCCACTATTTTCCGGCCGTTTACGCGCTATTACAGGTTTTCGGGTAAATATGGAGGCGAAGGGTCTGAGCTCCTGAGATAAGTACCGCTACGAGCCGTATAATGGTGGTAGTCACGTGCTCTAGCACCCCACTTCATGTAAATAGCTTTCGCTCTCGCGAGCTCTTCTTTCCTCAGACGCACCAAATATAGAAACCCATTACAGTCAAGAACTAGAGACTTCAGACGTCTCTATTTCTTGCGGTAAGGACCTCTACAAGCCGGCTTCTACGCCGTAGCTATGGGCTGCGGAGGATATCGTCACAGCCACCGATACTATGTGCTCCTCGACTTGTTCATTATTCATGGAGATGATGCATCACGAGGCAGGTGTACGAACCGTAGTAACAAGCGGCCGCCTGTCGTATGGTCCGATGCAAGCCCTTAGTTTGAGTAAAGGCGTTCGGGAGTAGGGACCCACGGGTAGTTTAGACGACAACATAGCCTTCGCCCAAAATATCCACGAAGACGCAGATCAAACGAGCGACTTATTCACGAACCGGACAGAAGCTCTCGACGCCGTCATCTCGCATGCTTAATTCAACCTCCAAGGCTAACGTAGGAAAGGCGAATCGATACCGCTCCAATTCGCGTATGAGGCAGCAGATTACCGTATATTATTCATGCTGGACCAGCTCTTCTCTCTGCGTCAAAAACTCGACAGGTTATGCTACCACGAACGCCAGTGACGCTACCGGCTACTGTCTTCTATATCGGTGACTGGCAAAGTAGTCGAGACGCTAGCTCATATGGGATCTATCGTCTTTAAAGTGTTCTTAGGCGGGTTTGCAAGCAGCTGCGACTCAGGAATACAAGACTCGCAAGTGTCCATTGGCACACTAGCCAAGAGCGCCAAAGGGAAAGATTGCGCCGGCGTAAACGGAAAGGTGGACTAGAAGTGCCTCGGCGGGTTCTACTGCTAAGACAAGCATTCTACGTGTACGCATGGGAAGGACGAAACGCGTCTAGCGTGTATGTCGACGTATAATCCAAGCGCTTACATCGATGTTTGCTCCTACTATTGCCAAACTGTTGAGACCAGCAAAGACATATTCAGTCTTACTAAAGGGTTTCGTCAGCCAAGTAAAGGTTACTGTAACGAGAAGAAATCGGATACGGTAAAAATCAGAGAAGGAGGAGGGCTTAGCAGTAACAAGAGATGCTCCGTTGAAAAGGGATTGTTTCTACGTTGAGTGGTTCGATTGCCATCTGAGAATTGGGACTTGATGCATGAGGATTGCGTATTGCAGGAGTATTGGGGATATTAATACTAATTTGACGTTACAGGAAATCTCGAAGAGTATCTACTAACGCTAAGCATGGAATCAATTGGGAGAAAACCATGTGTCGAGGTTGCAGCTATCGGTGTGTCGTGCACAGTGTTCAGGTGACCACTACACTTAGTGCTTGATATATACCAGCTTGAAACCCCTCTCCTCTTCCTCCGCAGTTGCTCTTCTGACTGCGAACCTAGCCTGCCCGGCCTCACCAAGACGGATCGCCTCCTCATTGGAGAGCTGGTCCACGTCCCTCCCAAAAACTTCCTCACTGCCCCCGTTCATGACCTTAAAACAAATCCTCGAACAAATACCTAATAGCTAATTTCTTTCAGCCCAGAGCCTCTTGAAGGTATTGGTGCTTTGGTGGATGAATTAGGGAAGGCGTCGAAGTCCGAGATGTGGATACCTGCTGGAGAGTTGACGATGAAAGGTGGATATGCTGCCATGTTGTAAGAGCGTCTTCCTGAATATGTCCAACTATAGATGCTATGGGTGTGGAAAAAGCAGCCAACTTTATAGCTTGGGATGATGTAGCAAGCCGGCGGTGCAGAGCGAGAGAGAACTTGGGAAGGCAGACGTTGTCCCAACGTTGTTCAAGAGAATCAAGAAGTCGCCGATAATTCTGAAAAGTCAGTGTGCGGAGGTGGAAAAAGAACGCTTGAAAGCGTGACCATGGCGTGGATGCGATGGAAGGAAGCATAACGCAAACCATGTTACCCCCGAACCACGTCACTTCAACCCTTCCAAGACACCGAAAGCATCAAGGAATATATGGATTACTCTAAACATTACATCTAGCACGAGTGGCTAGTCCTTTCGGGTATACACGTATGCTAAGTAAAGCTGCTTAGAGTTCCCAAAAAAAATCTCCATAGACATCCCAAACTCATCTTTCCGAGCTCCCCGACTTTTCGGGTAGGACGAATAGAACAAAATAAAAGAGAGTACATAAAATACCGATAGTCCCAACCCAGCTCTTGTGTCCTAGACCAATATGCTCGGAAGAACAAGATTCCAATCAGTCTTCCAGAGCATCTTCAAAAGCAGGCTCGTGGCGGAGATCTGCAAGCCGAGGCCAGCCCCCTAAAGCAGTGTTTTCGAGGTTCAATCCCGAGTGAAAATGATTATATAGACTTAATAGGTTAAGATGATGATCGCCACGGTGATTAGCAATACAAGGCCAGGAGAAGGACCGAGAGAAGTCGATGAGCCCGTATAAAGTACCGGTGCAAGGGCAGTAGTCGAAACAAGTAAAGCACTATACGAGAACTCCGTTGGTGTTGCAGAAGTAAGTGCTGGGGATGTCACAGTATCGGGAGGGAAGTACGGAATTGTTGGACTTGGAGAGTAAGGACCGCCAACACTCTGTGTTGGGTAATCAACGCTTTGTGTGGCATAGTTCACACTCCTCGAAGAGTATCCTGATGCAGACCCTGAGCCGTACAACTTGGCGCCCCCTGCATACTCTGCTTCTCGACGACGGAGGGAATCACGGTCTGGGATTGGAGGAACAGCAAACAGGACTTCATTGCCGGTGTTGAAGCACTGTTCGATGACACGGTGAAGGGCAGAACCGAAGTGAACCGTGTCGCATTGCGAGTAGAGACATTGGAACACTGACTTTGATGGAGCGTTAGTAGAGATGGGTTGTTCGGCGATCTACAAGTTGCATACATTCTGGTAATCTGGCTCACTGCAGAGACAAATGATGTCTCGAGAGCATCTGCTGACATATTTTGTGTTTTCCCAGCAGCTGATTGCGCAGCCTAGGCATAGGATTAGCATAAAGGAGTTGAGGTTGTAGGACAACGATATGTAGGACCTACCAGGCGCCGAAGGATCAATCTGCCCAACGATTCCGGGCAAGATAGCAATGAGAGATATGGCGTTGAGTAGCATCATAATTGAGGCCGAACAACTGGTACACGAGGAATAGAGGTGTGCCTGGGTTTGAATGCTGAAGATATGATCAAGGCCAGAGAGACACAGCCCCGAGCCCGAGCAAAGTGCAGCGGACCGAGTGTGGAGAACAGAGTTGAAATCGGACGAATGCGAGCAAGCGTTCAGCGAAAGGAAGCAGTATAGCGACAGAATGTGACATGCGAGATCGGAGTGCTGAGTTGGGCAACGAATGAGTGTGATGTTGGAGCAGACATGAAAGGCTGAAAAAAACATGGGAAAGGATAATCGACCGCGACCTCAACGTTTCCATGATGGAGGCAAGAGTGAGGGACAACGAGAAGAACGATAAACTTTCGGTAAGTTATGGATGACACCCACCACAAGCTGCAAGTTCCATGAAAGTGAGACCCTTTCGTACTTGAAGATTTTGCAACGACCGCCTATCAAGATATAATAACCGAGCCGCGCATTGTTCTGGGTATCTTGTATCTGCTAATAGAAAAGTAACTGCATCCCTCCAGTTTGGGCTCCGTATCTCTCGCGGAACTCCTTGTGGCCCAGCCATACTGTCAGCGGGACCTGTGTTTCCTTCATCTCCAGAATACCCCTCTTCTTTTGATCAATGTGCGAAACGTCAACGACAATTCGTTCCAATCTATCTACCTGTAGAGCACCTGAGAAACACTGTTAGTAATGTCGGAGACGAATAGGAAAGACAACAAACCATCCTCAAGGAGATCTTTAAGTCTTGTCGGTGTTCCGACTGCAATTCCAGTCCTCGTCGACTTCAGGAATTTTATTGAGTCTTTGATCTTGATATGTTTTGCAAAGAGTTTCGCTACTGTTGCGTCTTTCGCCTGAAACTTCCTAACTACTCTGCAAAGAAAATTAGCTCGTATCTCAGCATAAAATCACAGGCAGTCTTCACCTTACAATATCCATTGCTCTCACCCCAGCTGCAGTCACTATAATTGTATGAGGCGCTCCATTCTTCTTTGATGCGGACCATAATTTTGTAGAGTTGCCTGCGAACTTTTCTAAAAACGCAGGAAGGTTTTCAAGGGTTCTCGGTTTATTCCACGACGTTGTATCTTCTATCGAATTTGCTAATATAGCTGTTAGATGAAGCATCGAAGGTTAATAGGGCGAGATGCACCTGTGATATATTTGTCTTCGAGTTCAATTGAGCTCAGGTCGCTCTCATACTTTCGAGTCCGCTGAGCAATATAATCTGCCAACAGCTGATTGTCCATACGAGAGAAGGCACAATTTATTCCCGCATCAAGGTCGAGTTCTTCGTCCTCTGTTGCCTTTGTCTTCTTGCTCTTGGCTTTCTTCTTGATAGCATCTTCAGCCCCGCGCTTTCGTTTCTTCGACGACGAAGCAGTATTGGGTTTAGGAGAGGCGCTCAATCGCTCTAGAAGGGGCTCCTGCAAATAATCCTCCACGGACATAATGAATTCGCTTAAGAATTAACGTAGATTGTTTGATGAGTAGGATCTTCTAGGAGATGCACGAATATCTGGGATTGTCGCCAGCCTCGCAGCAGAAATATTTTTCGATAAGAAATTCTTATCGCCTGTATCTGGACTAGTTCGAACACTAGCGCATTTTGGACGCGCTTCATTTAAGAGACGCGACGGGTTACGTAGAACATACAAACACAAACAGCCATTGAAGACCTCGCCGCAGACCATCTTTCGCCAACGAGTTCACGATGATACTGAATTTGTATCAGCTTGGGAACTCGAAATAGCTATGTCTGGAAAGCTAGATAGTCAAGTCGCGCACCCGACACCGCGTACAGCCGGCCCCGCTACTGGACAACCCCGGGTTACACCTCGGAATTCTGACGGAAATGAAGCAATACTAGCTGCGGCTGCGAAGGAGACTCCATGGAAGACTTTGAATCAACTTGCAAACATCCCTAAGCCTATGACTCCATTGCGTCGAGCTTCAAGTGCTGGACCCTCCTCGACTCGTCGATCAGCTCGCCGGACCTCAGGTACTGCGCATAGGGTGAGTGGTTCTGGGAAGAAGCCTATCGCGGTGACACCGTATGGCAGAGCCGCGCAGCGCGAATTGGAATTACGAAGGGCAGGTTTCACGCCAGGGAAAGATCGCAGGAGAAGTGGTAGACAACAGAGAGAAACACCTAGAGATATCCTGCGGCAGCTGAGTAGACACTTAGCACCCAAGTCGCTCCCAACTGTGCCTACACCCGAGGGACAGGCTGCTTCTGCAATAGGGACGAGATTCCGAATCGCAGATGAGGATGATTTAGATGATGGATCGGAGTTTCAACGACCTCGGCTGTCTTTGCCGCTTGACGAGGATGATGACGATGATAGCCTGTTACTCCCACCTCGTTCCGCTGGACTCGAGGATGAGAACATTACAGTCCGATCGGTCGAGCTCGGCCGAAGGGCTATCAGCGAGCAACCGCCAGGAAGATTTTCGAGAGGCAGCTTTGGTAGTATCCATATGAGTGATGTGTTTGCAGACTTGAATGACTTGGGGCGAGGCGGCTTAGGCGGAGATGCATACGATTCAAGTTATGTTATAGAAGATCATTTTGGTGACGACGACGCGAGGGCTGCTCTTGATGATGAAGCCTTTCAAACGTAAGCCAAATTGTAATTTTGGGGTACAATATCTAACATTCCCGACCAGAGAAAGCACAGCAATTTTACGAGATTTTGGCCTTGATCGAGCCCGCTTTTCATTGGCCCCAAACAGGGATAGCGACATTCGTCCGACAAATTTGCCTGCTGATGATACAGAGAACACTTTCGTGCTCACAGTACCACGCAAAGAGTTATCGGAAGACTTTACACCAGAGAATGCTACACACTCCCAAATACTCGATGAAGGCGAGGACGAAGAAGAGCCGATAGTCGATGAGTATGAAAAGGATGATCGGGATGAGCAGGATGAAGAGAATGATGCTGGAGGACAATATCACGCCAGCAGCCCTAGAGTTTTGGATGATGATCTAAGCATGCAAGACGCGCCAATGCAAGAGTTTGAGGTTGTGGAAAATGTGAAGGTGAAGAATGTTCGCAAGAAGAAAGTCAAAGTCTCGAAGCACGGGATCCAATACCCTTCGCTTCCCGCAGGAGTGGTGAAGAAATTAGCAACGACATTTGCACGGACAGCTGGTAGCAAGGCGAAAATCAACAAGGAGGCTCTGGACGCGATCATGCAAGCCTCGGATTGGTTCTTCGAACAAGTCAGTGATGATTTAGGAGCCTATGCTAAACACGGTGGGAGGAAGACAATTGATGAGAGTGACATTGTTACACTCATGGCCAGGTATGTCTACCCCGACGCCGATACTGAGATTACAATCTAACACTTTATCTATATAGACAACGCCAGACAAACGTCACGACCACGCCGTTTTCACTTGCTCAGAAATACCTCCCTCGTGAGCTTTTACAAGAATTGCGTATGGTTCCACCTTCGAAGTTCAAGAAAGGCCGGTCATTGGAAAGGGTCGATGAGGCTGAAGAGGACTGAGAGAATTGAGATCATGGATTGACGATTTATGACCATTCTTTATTTTGGCGTACGCGGCGAGCTATATCTGCTGGGGGTTTCTTGACCACCATCCAGAGCATAACTGAGGTCGCGGCTGCAAGGGCATACCTAGACATGGAAGTCAATCGAGGTCACTTATGAAGGCGTCCGGAGTTGGGATATACCACTTACCATGTGAATATATATTGCGTATGGTTGTTTCGAAGATTGACCTCAGCCGGTCTCCCAATAGGAATGCCCCGGGCTTCCCGATCCCAAGCTTTCAATAAATCGGGCTCTGCAATAACTTAGCTAGAGAGCGTTTCTATAGGTTATGAACATACCCATTGTTTCTTCTACCCATACCGCCTGACTTCCTGTCAACTTGGCCATTTGCGCGACATCTGGAAAGTAGAACTCCTGAGTTTGAGGACTATTGTCGGGCGTGAACATGTTCTTTTTCCATGGCTCTCTCAATAAGCCCTCAACTGTGACCTCTCCCTTAAGTAGGCCATCTGGCCGCTTTTCCTGCTTCTTGAACTTCTTCGATATCCACCCTCGATTGACCAGCACTGTAGTCCCATTCCCATCCCTCTCCAATGGTGTAATTACCAAGTAGCCGTCGTGTCCGTCGTGCATCCGAGGCCCAATCAACATCTCCTGATCATGTCTGAAATGTCCTGACGCATATATCCTCCTATAATCGAATTCGTTTATCGCTGTAGGATCGACATGTGGTGGCAGAGGAAGAGGATCTCGGACGAGTCGGTCTTCAAATTTCGCAATTAACCTGGATTTCCAATCCAGTCGTTGGACTTGCCATGTCCCAAGAGCAAATGCAGTAATCGGTATCAAAGCTGTCGCAAAGATTAGCAATGAAACTTCAAACTATGAGATCTGTGCCCACCAAGTATAATAAGACCTGGCCCATGCCTTCTTCCAGCTCGAACTAAATTGGGTGGGTTATCTACTATAGACATGAAATTTGGATCATCTGCTGGCTGAGGTTTTGCGCGCCGCGAACTTTGAGAGATATGCCTGCATGCTGGACATTTGGAGATCGTAGGAATTCCGAAATTCTTCGTGGCAGTACGCGTAGACCTCGAGCTTCGAGCTTGTCGTAGAATACTCCCTGGAAGATTCATGGCTCACGAATGTTATGCTTGTGTTGCGCTGCATCATTCGAGGTTTACCCATGTCTTCCTAGCTCGTTGCTCGATTAGCAAACATCCTTTTTGCCTACAGCAGCCTGGTCACCGCAAGGCTATCAACGCCGACAAAGCACAAAACCCATAACCTAGCAAGATGTTTTACGAAGGAGATTTGCAGAGCGGAATTAGTAGGGCTGTTCAGGAGGATAAACTAGTTGCTTGCTTTGTGACAGGTAAGTTGACGTTTCGAGATAAGTCATCGAGCCTGGATTACCGCATCGGGAAATGCTGACCATCTGGCCTCAGATGATGGCGAGGAGAGTTTGCTCTGGGAAAATGATTTTCTTCAAGAACAATCTGTATGCTTCGTAACACAGGGGACTCGGATACTCCGCTGATAATTTGAATAGTTGAAGTCAGTACTGTTAGAACAGACGATCCTTCTGCACCTTGCAGCTGGATCTCAGGAGGCGGCGTATCTTGCAGCGATCTTCCCCTTACCAAAGATACCAACTATCGTGATCATCAAGTAAGTCTACGGCCAGAAAGTCATGTTCAATCTTATATCCTGTTATCATACCCCAACCTCATGTTCTTTGCGCGAGCTGTTGCAAATGTGGCTAAGCCTCAAGATGCCTGGACTTTTATGCTAATAGCTATCGCAGGAATGGTGAGCTCAAGGAGTATTTGGCAGCAGGAGTATCCAAGGAAGATTTTATGAGGCGCATGGGTACGATGCTGGAGGCTCAAGTTTCGAGTTCATCGTCATCAGCCGCACCCTCTCCAGTCACGGAGGCGGTGCAACCCGAAGCTTCACCAGCAACAGCATCCTCTACTTCGTCTTCCCAGAGAGACTTAAATCCTGCAACTGAAAGTCCAGCCAGCGAGCAACAACAGTCACGTGCTCTCAGGGATATGCTTGCAGAGCGGAGTGCTCGCCTTGACGCTCAGAAGAAAGAAAAGGACGCAAAGGAGAAAGCAAAGCGTGCTGAAGAAGCTAAGGCTCGAAGGGAAGCTGCTGAAAAAGCTGCAGCTCCTGGATCCAAGACCTCTGCGGATGCGAAGTATGCTTTGATGCAGAAGAAGCGTCAGCAAGAGGCGCGAGACGAGAGGGCTCGGATTCTCAAGCGTGTGGAGGATGACAAAGCTGAGAGACGAGAGAGAGAGGCAACACGAAGAGCCGAAGCTAAAGCAAGGGCAGAGGGTGTTGCTCCACCCACCGGATTAAGCAGCATAACACCGCCTCTGGCAAACAAGTCAGCCGAGTGTGCTTTGCAGATACGATTGTTCGATGGATCAACTATTAGGTCAAGATTCCCTTCCCAAGGCAATCTTCGAAAGGACGTTAGACCATGGATTGATGAAAACCAATTTGGTGATACACCATACACCTTCAAGCACGTCTTGTCGCCATTGCCTAATAAGAACATCGAGACATCTGAAGAGGAGCGAACGCTTCAGTCGCTTGGCCTAACGCCTAGCGCTACCTTGATCCTGCTGCCAATCATAAATGCTACAAACGCCTACGAAGGCAGTTCCGGACTTGTCTCACGAGGAGTTTCCGCAGGTTACGGCCTTGTTTCCTCTGGTGTGGGTATGGTCACTGGAGTTCTTGGAAGCCTTCTAGGAGCCGGACCCGCTCAGCCAGCGAACGAA
Organism: Phialocephala sp. D728; assembly: GCA_003988865.1. NCBI lineage: Eukaryota > Fungi > Ascomycota > Leotiomycetes > Helotiales > Mollisiaceae > Phialocephala > Phialocephala sp. D728. Next base: position 98,860 of record QYAJ01000093.1, on the reverse strand, counting down.
ACTTCGCAGACATCGTTAGCAGCTGCCTCAACCACTCCAACCGTCAATGTCAGGACACTAAGGGATCAGAATCCAGGACGTGACGATCAGCAATTCTACAATGGCAATGCAGTAAGTCGAATCTCCGGTTTTTTAGACATCAACTAATATGATAGCTTAATTTTGAGCCTCGTCATGATAATGAGGACAAAAAGGACGACTAGGGCTATGGTAGCGGTGGGGGATAGCATTGGTGGCGTAAGGTGTTAGCGTTGAGAAGGGGTTTGTATCACTTACTAGGAGCTTGGGATCCTGTCGAAATCTAATCTCACCTGGATCCTAGGCCAAATAATACTCATATTGGAACTTAGCTGCTGGGCAATGTGTATTTATTACCGTTCTCGCTCCGACCACCTTCGAGCCTATTTCTTATTGTGTCCATACCAGCCGGTATCATATTCGCATTCCACGACAACTTCAACCAGACGTTCCACTTTACTAGGCAGCGAAGGGTGCTCGTCATGTGATTCTATCGCCGATGTGCAACTGTTATAGGGTTGTCTCTGTTTCGCCGGTCGTCTCATATCCTCCCATACCGCTGCAAAGGTCACCACTTTCATCTGGAATTGTAATTCCAAGTGTCCCGTACTGACGCTGACGCTGACGAAACACGATTTCATATCCCGAGATGAAGTGGCTCGTCTCAAGAAGACTCAATATGAAATACCTATACTTCGCTGTTGTTTACTAGGAATGACTATGCAGAGTAAAATGGATCCTCCACACTTCCATAACTTTGAAATAACTAGCAAGCGTTCAACTTCACGATATATGGAGTGCTCACTTTACGGACAGTATCGATACTGTTGCACCCGGATTCTTTGGGCTGCTGGAAGAAGAAGTCTTCAAGAAGTTTTTGGACTTTTCTTTTTGGGACGAGATGTCAGGACTCAGAGGCACGATGGCATAGGAAAGACATAGAAAATGCATGGTCACCAAGAACTGAGCCGGAAAGGATATATAGATCTACATTGCGTTTTCGAAATACTAACTTGCCACCTTCCCACCTGTCCACGTATCTGCGGCTATTGCATAGGTTGAGCAGACTGATGCTGCAAACTCTGAACCGAGAAGTGACTTACATATCACTCCGTATTCCAACAGACACAGATCCACTCGCTTCCCCTCAAATGCCTAACCCTTACAAAGATGCTGCACGACATTTCCTTCGGCAGAGATTAAGCATGACTGGTAATAGCAAAGTGGCACAGAGACTGACTCGAAAGGTGGAAGACAGCTACTGAAAAGTGTGATGCCAGCTCCGGCGCCGCTAATGAAAGTTATAATGGCGGGCGGATTTCTCGATCGGGTCTGCTTGGGAGCATGGTTTGGATGCATGCACGGCGCTTTGGCCATCTTGAAAGCTTCCATGCGAGACTTCCCACGTGGAGGAGGCTTGGTTTGCCACTGCACATCCAGCGCTGCGGAGCATTTTTAACGAGATCGTCGACAACGATATGCTGGATGATTGGAACAATTCCAGGGCGAGTCTCTGGGCTCTGACAGGGTGCAGCGAATGACAACCGGGAACCGCGCTCGAAGTCGATGCAATTTTTGGGTGTTGAATTTCAGCGCTTGGACGGACAACTGCATCCCCCTCAGTTCTCCCCACAGCCTTTGATGCCGAAAGTCGATCACGAACCGTAAACCCATTGCGCCATTTCTCATACTGCCAAGATGCACGTTTGGACTCCTATAACTTGAACGCGTGCGATCTTGTAGTCCGATATGTGGTGCGTGGACGTGCATTGCGGGCATCGGACAGCGCCCTTCTGTCGTGCGGTAGCTTCACTTGCCTGGTCATATTGGAGTTGCAGACGCCCGCAACGCGCGGAGAGAAAATTGCATCATTTGAGCATCAGAGGCCCCCCCCCCAAACCTTAGGTTTCTCATCTCGAGAGTTAAGAGGACTCGAGATCGAAGAGGACTCGAGATCGAAGACCACCTGATACCGCTTGGATGATGGGTAGCGTACCGTACAGCCTGTCGCGCACAGCCTACTGCTCTCCAGCGGGTGGACCATCAGAGATGAGCAATTGCTCCTTGCATCGTCTGAGCACGACCAAGTACTTCTTGATAGTCGCGAATGAAAGCTGACATCTCATGACGGCGACGGCGACTCCATTGGCTTCCTCTACCTCTCTACCTCTCTTCATCCCTTCCCCTTCCCCTTCCCCTTCCCCGTCCTCGTCCTCCTCGGTTCTTTCCTTCTTTGGCAGGTCCTCTTGGGGGGGGAGGGGGGGCAGCTCTGCCTTCGCGGACCGGCACGTTGCGTCATCGCAAGAGCAGCACCAGCACCACCACCACCTGTGGCGCTGCAAGGCCGATGGACATGTGGCAGCCTCGACGTCCATGGTCCCAGCAGCTGCAGTGATGTTCTGCTTGGGCCACAGCCAATATCCAAAGCCGACAGCGACATCAACCTTATCTGAGACGTGGTGCTGCCTGTGTGGCAGGGAAACCACCGAGAGCAAATGAACAAAAGATGGGGAAAAGTACCAGGACCGACCCCTTTTCGGCTCGGCGGGTCTCCATGCTCTCATTGGTCACACCACGTGCCGGCTCCCACTGGCCGGCTGCCCACACGGCCCACACTACCCACACGGCCCACACTGCCCCCCCTTGCCCCCCCTTGCCCCGGCTGCCCCCCCTCGATCCATCCACACGGAACCACAGCCGGCGAGAGGGAAGGAAGCGCTGGGAGCAAGAAACGAAACACCCTCGAACGCGCCATCACGCATCACGCATCATCGCCCATCACTCCAACGCTCGAAGACCCAAACACTCACACGCTCACACACTCACACGCTCAAACACTCGCGCACTCGAACTTCTCTTGAACGCGCGGTACGGTCAACGCAGCCGCGTCGCGGGTCGAGAACCTGGGCTGCCCATGAGATCTCCGGGAGAGCGTATCTTGCCCCCCTTCTGTTGAGCGTTCGCCGCGAAGGATCTGAACGTGGCCCTGAATGTGGCCCTGGGTGTGGCCCTGAATGTGTTGAGAACCTTGTGCTCAAATCTATGGAAACACTCAAATAAAGTTTAATAAAGTTTAATAAAGTTTAATAAAGTTTAACATGGTCTTTCATCTATCTTACATCGGCCCCTCCCCTCTCCTCCCCTCTGACGGTTGACGGTGACGGTCCGGAGACGGTTGGCCCTCAGCGCGACCTCGCTCAAGCCCCTGCGTTGCCTCCCCTGGGAACCCTGCCGAACCTTCCTCGCCTGCTCGCCTTGCTCACCTTGCTCTTTCCCTCCTCAGCTTGCCTGAGAGTGCCTGAGAGTGCCTGAGAGTGCCTGAGAGTGCCTGACCGTGCCTGACCTTGCAGGCTCCGAACCATCTCTACCTACCTGTGTACTCGTCCTTACTCGTCGTCCCTCCTCCTCTTCCTCTGTATTGCTCGTTCCCTGTCGTGGCCGCCATCAACTTCGACTCGACGAACAACCCCTTCCCCCTTCCCCCTTCCCCCTTCCCCCTTTCCCCCTTGCCTCACCACCAGGTCCGCCACACCACTCACCCGCTGCACGAAGAGACGCTGAACACCCACCAAATCAGCGCCCTCGCTCGCTCACACCCACACGCAACCCTCCTCCTCCTCCTCCTCCTCCTAGGCAGCTCCCAGCGGTCCAACGTTCCAAGTCCCAACGACCACAAACAAAGCGCCTATTCTGGAATTCTGAACCTCTCCCTTTCCATTGGCTGCTGCACTCGAATCCCGGTCCCCCCCAGCTTCGTCGCTTGTTCCATTGCAGGGGTTGTTGCTCACTTGTTACAAGTCTGCCTCAAAACTACTGCCTCGAACATCGACCTAGCTCAGGCGCATCCCATATCAACAGCTCCCACTTTGCTGCGTTATTGCTGCGTTCGCCCTCGCTCACGTACCCAAGAGTTCCATCTGCAACCAGTCAGACCGTGATCCTTCAACGCTTTCCGCAGGCCCAGAGACGATCACCTGCCTAATCGCCGAAACTCGTCTCAGTTCTCTGATCCTCGCCCTCGCCCACCTGGTTGAACCCCATCGTGAACGTAGGTACCGTACCGGACCGCACCCCATCGTCGTGCCTCCCCTCACGAACCCACCCAGCAGGCGGGAGAGCCAGCTTCCGATGTGTCAAAAAGATCTGACCTTTATGCAGAAGTAGCTTCGTCCGTCAACAAACATCTTCGAGAAACCCAGAATCCATCAACAACGATCTCCTTTCATCAAACCTATCTATCCTCTTAAACAATGGCAGCTCCAGGAACACAGTCTCTCAAGGTTAGACTTCCCGCCACCCCAGTACGATATACATAGAGATCCTCCGAGGCTGACCTCTCTCCCTGCAGTGTGTTGTCACCGGCGATGGTGCGGTTGGCAAGGTACATATACCTGAAGCCCCGAAACGCGCTGAATTGCCCACAACTGACGCGATCTAAAGACATGTCTGCTCATTTCATACACCACAAATGCCTTTCCCGGCGAGTACATTCCCACTGTGTACGTCCTATGGCAATCGATCTCTTAGAAACGCGCTGACAGTAGAAGCTTCGACAACTACTCCGCCAGTGTAATGGTAGATGGCAAGCCAATTAGTTTGGGTCTGTGGGATACTGCTGGACAAGAGGATTATGACCGACTCCGTCCACTCTCCTACCCCCAGACGGATGTCTTCCTGATCTGCTTCTCGATCGTCTCCCCACCATCCTTCGACAACGTTCGCGCAAAGGTATGCTCACACCGCGATCATACAACGGGAGGGTGCTAACTTCACTCAAACTAGTGGTTCCCCGAGATTGATCACCATGCCCCTTCTGTACCAATTATCCTCGTCGGCACGAAGCTTGATTTGAGAGAGGACCCCGCTACACTGGAGAGCTTGAGACAGAAGCGCATGGAGCCAGTTTCGTATGATCAAGCTTTGATTGTTGCTAAGGAGATACGAGCACACAAGTACTTGGAATGTTCTGCCCTTACGCAGCGAAATTTGAAGAGCGTCTTCGATGAGGCGATCAGGTTAGTCTTGGGTTTATTTCTCTGGAATATACTGCGGCTTGAATGAACCGCAGAGTTCTGCCGCAGTAAAGTAGCTGCAGCCGTTGAATGTCTCCCATTGCTCGAGATGCATGCTAACATCTACTTTCAGAGCTGTCCTGAGCCCAAGGCCCCAGCCGACGAAGAAGAAGGCCTCGAAATGTACCGTTCTATAAAGGTTCTCACACGCTTAGGAAGACAATTTGAGGGTCGGCGATCAGCATGGTGGGCGCATCTATCATACATTGTTGCATTCGAGACGAGATTGAGATTGAAGCTGTCATTACTCTTCATTGCCTAGAGATGCAAGCACAAACTCAAGTGTGGAGATACAATATCGCCGGACAAGGCTCACCTCCGGGTGTTGATGCTCTGCAACATTTTCTCTTTCTGCCAGAATATTCGGATGATCAGTGCGAAGTATTCGTCTTTTCTCGGTCACAGCTACTAGAGAACGACAAATTTGTTAGCAGGAGCATGGGGTGTGGTTGGGTTGGCAATGTTCCTGTACATAAAGGGTGCCATGGGCTGACTGAAACTGCGCTGAAATGGGGGTAATGATGATGAATGACCTTCGAACTTGGGCAGCCTGCATAGCATTTCCAGTTAGGCATACCCTTCCTACTTTTCTTCTGATAGAGTAAATTCGGTTTCCACATTCACATGTCAATTGGTACTTGGTGACACATCCCATATAATTCAGTCATAAGACATCATGCTCTATTCAATGATATACGCCATGACACCGGTATACGATACGCTGCTTATACTAACTTCCTACCCCCTGATGAACAAGGGGTATCATCAATTCGTAGTTGGCACTCTCCCTCTTCTGCTAGGGTGGATAGCACTCTCGTCAATGGCCCCTGCTCCATTCATGCCTCCTTCAGCGGCTCTCGTCAGCTTTGCTTTCTCCTCTTCGTGGATTCGGCGAATTCGCTCTTCATTCAACTTGGCATTCTTGATCTGGATCTTGCTCTTGCGTTCTTTGGTATTGCCTCCTCCACCAGCACTATAACAGGTCAGTTATTGATTACACAAACGCTTAGTCTCACAACGGGATCGGAGGTGGAAAGAAAAGAGAAATAAAGAACATACGTTAATTCCACATTGATCTTCCTAGGCTCACTTTTGCCGTCGTCGAAGGTAGAGTGATGCATGAGCTTCAAGCATGTCTTCATGTGATCATACCCAGCGAACTCGACAAATGCACAGCCTTTGGATTTGGATGGGTTGTCTTTTTGAGTGAGATGTCTAACAGACTGAGGGTGTACGGAGGCAAAGTGAGCGGTTATCGATTCGGTGGTTGCTGTGAAAGGGAGGTTGCCTATTTTGATTCAGTCAGTCATAAATTCTTGAGTCGGAGGTCACCAATGAATAGAGGGAGCCGTACCAACAAAGACAATAAATCTCGCAGGCTTCTTATCTTTCTCTTCTCCCGCAGCAGTATCTCCATTCGTAACAACACCTTTGCGCTTCTTCTCCCTATTCCGATTGTTCTTCTTTGATTTCTTCTCATCTGCCTCTGCTGCAGTCGCTGCCTTCTCTTTCTTCTCACCGTCGCCATTAGCCTCAACAACAGGCTCTATAACTTCATCTTTCTTCACTATCCCATTGGAAGTAGCTTCTTTTGCTCTTCGTTCAGCTTTTCGCTCTTTTTTCGATTTCTTCGGGGCTTCTGAGCCCTCTATCACGGTATCGATTTCCGCTGGTGGCGCAGCCTCCTCTAGCGCAGGCTCAGATTTCGATATTTTCTGTTCCTTACTTTTCTTCTCTTTCTTCCCGAACTTATCACTCTCGACGAGGACTTCCTCCACCACCTTAGCTTCCTCCTTCCTTGACTTCTTTTCCTTCTTCTCTTTCTTAGACTTCTTGCTTTCTACCGCTCCCTCCCCGGCATCGATACCCTCCTCATCGACTCCTCGTTTCCGTTTCTTGCTCTTGTCCTTCTCTTTCTTTTCTGGCTTGCTTGAGATATCGTCTGCGGCCTCGAAATTATCATCACCTGGCAAATCAGGGATTGCGGCTTCGAGAGCGCGCTTTTTTGCTTTGCGTTCTGCGCGGGTTGCATCCGTTGATTTGCCCATATTCCTAGTGGGCGGTTGTATTCGATTGTTGATTGTTGGTTGTTGGCTGGGAAGAGGGGATTTTGGAGTCGATTAACTTTTCCTGGCAGAATTAATTTGTTCTTGAGGCGGTGAGGGGTCGCAAGCTATCATTGGTCCAATAGGAGGCTTGATAAATTAACAGAGATAACCGCTATCACGGCTAGCGATATTCATTGTCAGGCACAACGTGGAATACCTAGGTACCTGTATATTGCAATCAATGTCGGGCGGGTTTGACTTTCTAGCTAAAAGTTTACGTGCCGGTGTCTATATATTCCAGATTACGCTTCGCCAGTTAATAGGATCCATTAAAAGCTTCAAGAACAGATTTCATCCCTGATAAGGTCCTCTCAACAACGAATAGATATAATTCAGAGTTTCAGACTTCTGGAAAGTTCAGATGGAAATCCTCAGCAATTAGCATCATTTACTACACTAGCTGCTTCGGTCAAATTAATGCAGAGTACAAGAAGAAATGCAATATCCGTCTATTTCCTCATATTCTTTCTTGACTTTCTCCCCTATTGCAGCTTTTTTGCCGCTGGTGAAGAAGGCTTGCAGTCTGGTCCGAAGAGGCCCAGAAGATAGGCAGTACGAACAGAAAACAGGCCAACCTTAACCAATTAGCAAAAATCCTACTAACCATACTTACGAATAGACTTACAGTAGCACCGATATTTCCCCAAGTCAAAGCATTCCAGCCCGCAACATCCACCAATTTCTCGTAGTCCATGACCCAACACGTGACAGCCACATGTCCAATATCCGCAAGCCACAACGCAATCACGTAGTTACGGACTACCTTTGGCTCTGTAGTTGTATATAGCACTGCAATGCCTACCATTGCTAGGAGCAAGTAGATGTTACCTAGCCTATGGACGTCAGCTTCAAGATCTGAGACATCAGAAAGTGCAGCTCTTCTTCCAAAGCAATCACAACCTGGTCGAGAAACCGCTTACTGGTATGCAACCATAGCTGTCTGAGTTGTGATAGGTTGAGTTGAGTATCCGGGGATTTGTTCCGCAACGAACCATTCCGGGCTGATGAAAGGAGCGACTGCGCCGGCAATGCTATGAATGTCTCAACATGAGGCTCTGCTTATCAAAAATTGGATTGCCCTAGACTTACAGCGACAGAGGCTCAAAGACAGTCATCACATAACGTGGAATTGGTGGAAGTATTGAAGTCATGTTGATGGTTAAGAGGTTGAATAGATTGATATATTGTTTGACTTGATGTGACGACGTTGTAATTAACAGATAGATGGTTTTTCCTTTGTTATACTAGAACTAGGTGCCGATGGAATGAAGAGGATCTAAGTTCTTGCTGCTTAATTTGCTCGATGAATGCAGGTTTAAAGTTGCAGGTATATGGTCGGACGTGCTGCCTCGTGTGTCAGCCTTGTCCGTCGGCAATTTAGAAATCTGCGTACACGCCATCATTCGAACAAGCAACAAAACGCCACACTGCGCATAGGATGAGAACGACACACACAGTGCTCGCCGCTAAACCATCTTTCGCCATGTTCGAACATACTTCATACTATGAACAATACGATTGAGCCGCGCCTGATTGCTCTCCTCAACGATGCACCGGCCGAACCTTATACGACGTCTCCATCCTTGGAACTCCCTCCTCTACAGGATCCCAATATATTGAAAGCCTCTGGACGCCCTATACTACTAGAGCCAGATGCCAGTAAACGAAATGGCAAGCCAGCAGTGAATTCGCAATTAGCTACAAAGCATAATTCCTTACTCAATCCAATCGATGGCGAGGAGAAGGCACACCAGAAGGAGAAGAGATCTGGAGATGGAAGCGAAAGAGCTTTAGGTGTTTCGTCACCTCAATCTTTGCGCAAGATATTGGATGATGACACAGAGCCTACAGTTGCAGTATCGGCGAAGAAGAGACATGTAGTAGAGCCCAGCAAGGACGAGTTTGTTCAACTTCCTCAGCCACCAAAGAAACAGAAGACCGCTAAACAAGTGGTTCCTCCGATTATCATTGGATTGTTTGAGCCACCTCCGCAAGCGACCTTGTTCCCACCCATTGCTTCGAGCTCTTTCCACGATAGTCATGGGAGGAACAGTCTCAATACTGTCCCGCCGAAAGTCAAAGTAGCGAAGGAGAACCTTGGGCACGATTCAACCAATAATACCGAGAAAGATGAGCCACATGAAAAGGGTCCCAAGAAGAGGAAAAGTGCAGGGAGGAAGAAGTGGACGGAGGAAGAGACCAGTGCCCTGTTGTTGGGGGTAGCGAAGCACGGAATTGGTAACTGGACAGATATTATCAAAGATCCCAGTTTCTCCTTCAACCAGAGATCCGCTCTTGATTTGAAGGATCGATTTCGAACCTGTTGTCCTGATGAGTTGCGAGGGAAGAAGGGTAAGCTGATCAGTGCTATGCCAGGATCTACTGCTGCTTCGAAGCCAGATAAAGCATTGTCCAAGTCCAGTCTCATGTCACAGAAAATCCTTATTGGCGAGAATGAACAGGAACAGGGTTCTACTGCTACCGATCCTGCTTCCACCAGGCACCCAAAAAGTCGTGCCCATCGGAAGAAGCTGGAGGATTTGACCCAATTGGGGATTAGAGCTGAAGTCGCTTTCAGGCCGTCTGATAGACGTGAGCGGAGGCCGTATACAGAGGAGGAAGACCGCGCCATACTCGAAGGCTATAACACATATGGTTTTGCGTGGTCTCGAATACAGCGTGATCCAAAATTTAACCTGCAAAGCAGGCAGCCTACAGATATCAGAGACAGGTTCCGGAACAAATATCCTGAGAAGTTCAGAAAAGAGGCAGAAGCAAAGAAGAAGCATTCAGTGCCCGCTCGGCTGACGTCTAGCTCTCAACAAGCCAACACGAGGGGCAAGGACGACACGATGGCAGGTGTGCCTGCACCTGCTCTGCTGCTCCAGGGGCAGGAAAACGAAAATCGTTTGTCTGAAAATTCAGGGAAAGAGAATGTGTTAGTCTCACAACAGCAGCCCTTGCTTCACTCCTACAACAGAGAAGGCCTACGAATCCAAGAGATTATCTCATCAGAGCAGGAACTCTCTAAAGCAATGCCTCTGCAACAGTCAAATTCCCTCTTTGGCTTCAAAGATAACTTCGTCACATTTGGCGATCAGCCGTCTATGGATGCATCCGACTCGTTGCCTTATTCTCAGTCCTTTGATTGGAACTCCAGCATTGCTGCTCCTTTCTACAATAACTCGGGAGAGATGGATATCTCTCGCTTGCTCTTGGACGAGACCTGGCCTGATATTCCCAGTTCTAGCGGCAAAGAGAAGCAGAGCTTCACTGACCTGAATAGTATCATTAATACTTCGTCTGCTGAGCCTGTTCATAATGGACCGTCATTCTTCAACTTGTTGAACGATCCAGACCAGATCGAAGACATTAACGATGGTTCTTTTGGTTGAAGTCTGAAGACTTGCAGGACTCAACTACTTATACGAAAATGACTAAGCATTGCCGCTTACTTGCAATGCTATGAAGTCGGCAGTCTGCGGTGATGGTTGATACTTCTCAGAGAATGAGTCTAACCTTTTCCAAGCCAGAAACATGTCGAAACTCCAACTACGAGTAGATACTACCAGCTACCGCGAGTTACGTTTCACACGAGCGGGCTCGATGCTTTTGGGGATGTGATGCTATATGTGCTGAAGCATAATTGACCTGTTCAATGTCGGTTGAGTATCTCGAATCTGGTTCTTCAGTCACCGCCATAGACAGCTAGAAAGCGTGGTAGCAATCAAGAATATAGAGCAAGAATTTGCCATTAGGTCCAGTTCCATTAGGTGATCGGTTGCTATCTCAATGCCCCAGTTTTCTTCGAATATATCCTTCGTTATTGTTCTATTTCAACCTTCTCGGATCTCTTACTCTTGCTAGTCAAAGCCCACAAGAACGGCACCGCTCTACCGTCCTCTACATCATTAATGACCGCTCTTTCAACGAACTCAAATCCAGCAGTTTCAATCATTTCCACATTACCTTCCTCGTCCCATGCGCTCCAAAACATACACTTTCCACTCCTCAGCCAATCAAGCTTTATACTCTCTTCTCCTCCAAAAACCCCAAGATTAACTAACATGAATCCCCCTTCTTTCAACCATCCTCGAATCCTTTTAATAAGGATCGCCTGTTCCTCTCGCGGCAGATGAATAAGCGAATAGAAGCCCACCACAGCATCAAAAGTCCCTTCCTCGAATTTTAGATGAGTCATATCACCCTTTATCAACTTCGCCTCTGGAACATATTTCCTTGCTAGTTCAAGCTGAGTCGCAGAGATATCAACACCGGTCACCAATCCATCAGAACAGTGCTGAGCAAGGACTCGGGTAGATGGCACGCCAGCTCCGCAACCGAGTTCAAGGACATGGGAATTATGTGGAACGCGAGCGAGGAGCTTCTCAAGCCATGCAGCTCGAGGGGACGGGGTAGATGTTGTCCAATCAAGATAACGTTGTGCGATGGAATTGTAGCTTTCCTCTACTAGTGATTTGACGGGATGTGTTGATTCGTGATGAGTGGTGGGGCAATTTCCGATTTCCTTGGAGACGTCCATCTAGTCAAGATCTCGATCCAATCGTATATAATGATGCGCACGTATAAGAGATGTAATTCGCAATCTCAAACGTTGCATGGGACGACTCTTTATGAGAATCGCCCCTTTTCAAGCGAGTGATCACATGAGTCACGCCGAACTGCCCGCAACTACAAGTCTCCGGTGTCATGCGTGTCTTTAAGAAGGATAAGACATCTAATCACAACTATGCATAGCTAGCTTAACGTTGCACAAAAGCTCTCGAACAGAGGCGCTCATCATATGTCGTCCACAGTAAACTATTTAGACGCCTTCGTCTCCGAATATTAATCAATCAACCCAAATGCGCTAGAATGCCATCAGTTTCTCGCATAAAACATTGCTATAATTTAGTCATATATCTCTAGGCTATCATAAGCGCCAAATTGCACCACCTGAATGCCAATAATGCGGCCACCTTTTCCTCAATGCTGTACCTGCAAGTAAATGCCTGATAGCCCCATTCCCCCATATATACATTTGCAGTCTATGGTCTGTTACCAATGCATCTTCAAATTTCCCTTGCCAATAACAGATCTTCGTTCCTCACCTTCATAATCGCTGCCTATCTACTCATCAGGCATATAGGCCCTCAGCATCCTCAAACTCCTCCTAGGAGTCCTCGCTTCCTGAGTCCTATAGAATTCCGGATCGACGTTCAATTTCTGATCGACCCTTAGTCCCATGCCTGGCTCTGCCTCATCGTCCTCCGCGCCATCATTCCAGCTATGCACCGTGCATGTACCAGTTGACATGCCGTATCCATTCCACGCGGAAGCAACAATCATCGGGGCATTAGGATGCCAACTCGCATCCCTGACACAAGTTCTCCACCTCGCGTTCATAACATCATCGTCGTCATCATTCCAGCCCATCATTTCGAAATGATGTGAGCGAGGTCGTGAGGCCTTGGTGGCTTCGCATACATCAACGGTTCCAGCAAGGGTAGCATCCATATTCCAAATAAAAACTTTGCCATCTTCACTCCCAGAGTAGACGTATCTGGAGTTAGTGCTAGCCGGGGGAGAGAAGTGACACCTGATCAACGTCCTCAAGACGCGATGACCTCGGAAGGTAACGAGCGAGTTGTCATGCGGATCCGCATACCAATCATTTTCATCGTAATCGCCCCAGCGGTAATCGAAGCGATTCTCACGGGTCGCCCGGCGGTGAGGTTTGATATTTTCGAAGTCACCTGAGGGCATTACCATGCGGAGATCCCATAGCTTCATGCTTTGATCTTTGCCGTTGCTGAGAATATACCCTTTACCATGTTAGTATAGTTTCCAAAGCCTAGGATGAGAGAACTTACGGCCATCGCCTTTGCTGTCGATATAAGTCAGACCCTCAATATGACCAACGAAAGCCCCCGCCGCACGGTTGTCACCCATACTTCGGGTGTCCCATACTTTCAGAACAGTGTCATCAGAGCCAGAGTAGAGTATATGGGGGGAAGACTTGTCGGCAAAACACACTGCATTGACATCCTCGTCATGACCATAGATCCTGTGCAATGGTGTGCGGGACTCGATGTCATAGACGACGACAGAACCACCAGTTGTGCCTGCAACTAAATGTCTACCATCACCAGAATATCGAATGGACCAAATACCAAAAGATGAACCCAATCTGGTTCGGAAGGGTGGCATACGAGTGCTCCCGGTCTCTGATGATAGGTCTAGGATATATGGATCGCCCATATCATTGGGATCTGTTGGTGCAAGGCACACTTGACTTCGGATAGATGTATAGGCTAAATATTTGTTGTCTGGGCTCAACGATGCATCGGTGAGAGTCCACTGACCGCCCGGATATTCAACAGTTTTATAGTATCGCCATTTATATGGATTCGATGTATCGTACATTCGCACTCGATAGTCTTTGTTGACCGAGAAGAAGAAGTTTCCATCGTCAGAGAATTGTCCTGAGTAGACTGGTTGATTATAATGGATGATCATATCGGCATTGGAAGCCGGAATCATGCCCTATAGCCCGTGTTAGAAATAGACCTTGGAGATCAGAAAGATGCAGACTTACCTGGGCCATTAATCTATTGTTAAGTTTCTGCTTGGCTGGGCTCTCGGTGGCGAGCTCTCTATCCAATATTCTCATCGCAAGTTTCTTCTTCTTCCCAATATTGTTTTGATCGGCTGAAGTGACGCTCTGCGCTTCGTTTGATCCAAAATCACCCGAGTTCATCAGTTCAGCACCCTTCTCACTAGGGACTTTCGGAAAGCGATTGGGATCAAGTTGGGTTCTTCGTCGTCTTCTCCACCTAGGATTGAAGTCACTATCATCGTCTTCATCGTCCATATCTGCTTCTGTGAATCTAAAGAGTCTGCCGAGCTCAGAATGCTGCAAGAGCCTCAGGAGAGTTCGCTGTCGAGCCCCTACGAATTGAAGAATAAGCAATGTGATCTGAAAGAAGACGAAATACTAGGGGTATATACTGCTTTCTTCGTTTGGTTCGTCCGGATTTGCCGCCATGGGCTCGTCTTCGATTTCGACTTCGATCTCAGCATACTCCGTTGCAGCGTCTGAATGAGGGGCAACTTAGCTTTAAGTTCATTGGAGGTAGAAGAATGCATACCATTATCCTCTTCAGCATCTTCAGCATCCTCTGCCCAAGCACCAGGCATCGATCTTTCAATCAGATCTTCGATTTCGTTATTGAGATCCTCAGATTCCTCCTCGGTGGCCGGTTCATAGTCATGATCGCTCTCTGATGTGCTCATTGCGAGATCTTCATACAGTTCTGGATGATTTGAAGCCATCTCGCCGGTAGCACTAGAGCTACGATGGATGACTTCATGGGTTTTGCAATCCACAAGTATATTCGAGGCGCGAGGATATCACGATGCACCAAACAGTTTCGTGGGTAATCAATGAATGCTTGGTGATATGACGTCGGAGATAACGCCTATCACCGGGAAGCTTATCGCAAATCACGTGTTTTGTATCTCTTCCCCAATTAAGTAATCATGAGGTTGGAGCGCACCAGAGCGTGATGTTCTCACCCCATTCTTTCAATATCACCAGAAGAAGTTGTCTATTGGCAGTATGCTCTTTGATGATAGCAAGCCATCCCTCTTCCTCGGGTCCTTTCAAGTCCTCCTATGAACACGGTCTCGGAAGAAACCTTTCGAGCATCCCCTTTTCCATGACGGCCCTGCTCAGTGCCTTCAATGCCGTCAGGCTACCTACCATGCATGCCATAGCAATGCCAATTTACTGTTCGCATCTTTGATTCATTGATGGTTGCCGAACCGAAAACGCTAAGTACAATTCATCGTCCCAACATTCCCTATCTATCAATTGATGATCATCGACAGAACAAGCTCTGAAGCTCGAAATCGTAGTCAGACCTTACGTATCTACAGTAGGTTGGCCCGAGTTGGATGGTGAATCCTTTTGATGACGGCTAAGGAGGTACAGCAGACTCACTCTCTCATTGGTGTTGTATGCTCGTGGGGCACTATTATCTTATGTGAGATGGAGGTCGAGGTGTTTTTGTTCTCATATCTCGGAGTTCAAGTACGCCTTTTCCCTCCATACAATCAGAATCTGACCTTACAATCCCGTCCTCCAAGAAGCAAACGAATACTCCAAGGAGCTATCAACCACGCCAGGGTTTATTTTGCTGATAAGCACGTGACTGCATCAAAAACGCTCAAGATGGGAAGCCTGAGGAATGAAAGCATTATCTCTGATAGCATCCCAATGCTTGAAGCCTTTCTTACCAGCAATCCCGCCATCGAGTTTATTCGATTTCAGTGGCTGGATTTTGCAGGCGTCCTTGCTGCTAGAGTAACGACAATACCCTTTGCCTTCTCTCTCGTTGAAGGAGGATTGCCCTTGACCACCCCTAGCCCAATCCTCACGGCCCTAGTCATCGATGGTAGTGTTCTTTTGGAAGATATTGAGATGGGTGGCGATAGACTCTGGCCTGACTGGACAAGCGTGAAAGTCTGTCACTACCATCCGAACCACGCACAGGTCATGTGTTTTGTAGATGAGAGTGGACATGTCGAAGGAGACGGATTCCGGAGATGCCCGCGCACTCGTCTTCTAGAGCTTACTCAGGATGTTAAGATGAGGCATAGTCTAGAGTTTGAGGTCGGTACGGAGATTGAGTTCTTCATCATGGAGCAAGATCTCCAACAAGCGAAGATGGTAGCCAATGCATACTCAGCAGCAAGTCTCAACAATAAATATCTTCCTATCGTCGAGGAGATTGTACGTTGCATCACAAAAGCTGGAATCTCCGTTCGACAATTTCACAGTGAAGGCGGTCCCGGCGTATTTGAGATCTCGACCGAACCTCTGCCCCCACTGCAATCAGCAGACGCTTTGGTCTACTGCCAAGAAGCCATCAAGGTCATTTGTCGAAAACATGGATTACATGGAACCATGTTCCCCAAACCTTTCGAGAAATTGACAGGCATTGGTCTGCACTACCATCTGTCCATGTCTCTAAACGACTATGAGAACTCGTTCCTGGCAGGCTTATTGGATCATTGGAAAGCCTTGGCTGCATTCTACATGCCGAACTATGACAGCTATGCACGCGTCAGGCCGGGGCAACAGGTTACATGGGGCTTCGAAAACAGGACTGCTGCAATCAGAAAGATTCGTGCTGGTGGCCGATGGGAACTTCGAGCTATCGATGGTACGGCGAACCCACATCTCTCCATGCTAGCTATAATTACTGCTGGGATGTTAGGCTTGGAGAGCAGGCAGGAGTTGAAGATGTCAGATTGCCAGAAGATAATGATTGACAAGCATCTAGACGAAAAGGAGGCCAAGGAACATAGCGTCACGGAGACCATGCCGACTAGCTTGAAGGAATCGTTGAATACATTGAGGAATGATAAGCCATTGACGGAGAAATTGGGACCTGCCATCATTGACAAATATTTGAAATTGAAGGAAAAAGAGAACGAAGTCTTTGGCAACTTGACTTTGTCGGAAAGGAAGGATATTTCAATGCGCCTTTTCTGATAAGTCATAACTCGTAAAGCAAAGGATAGAGTCTCATCGTATTTCGAGCTTCAAGGAAGAGATAGTGACAGATAGTCCTCGCCTCTGGGGCTACATCCAAAGCTAAGATTCAAGCTTGAGTTGCCGTGCTTCTTAGAATAGTCTCATTTTCTCTAAAGCTATTAAAAAGATACTGGTCTGTGGATGCGGAAAAGTACCCTCCAAACTCTGCGTGGGTAATGCGCTTTCATCTTGGGACGATCCTTTCGCGTTTGGCCACGAACTTTTAATTCCCCTAATTGCTATTACAGACAAAGGAAGCACACTTTTACCTCCTCAGACCATTAATCAAAGCTTGGCAATGCTACTGGGACTAGCAAACCTTTCCTCTTTATCTTGCGGGGCAAATGGGGAGCGGGGTGAGTGTCCCGCTCGAGAATGATCGCCAGCGCGACTTAGCGTAATGCAACCAGCTCTTATTTTAAATACAATGTCGTAGTTACAGATTTCCAATAGCAAACATCCAGATTCAGATGATTCAATCTTTGAATCATTATGCTTCGTTCTGAGAATGACGTACGAACTTGACCATCTCCTTTTTTGAAGTTGCAAGGATCAACTTATGACACTTGTTAAGTAATTATAGCGCTATCGCACATAAATCAATTTTATTCTACAATACCAAGGATCCCACAGTCCCTCATTCTCATCGGTCGTTTCGCGCCCCTACCTGCTCCAGCGGCGCCTAATTTATGTCGTAATGCCATAAAACCATTACTCGTTATTCAACTCCTCTCTCTTAATCTCAACAATCCTCACTCCTCTATCACAATACTTGCCACCCTCCGAGAGCGCCGCAATATGACTCGGATGCCAAACATTGAAAATCACCAAGACTAGGAACATCAACGTAGCATCAAAAATATACAGCGTCCGCTCCCTGCTCATTAGCCACCCATTATTGCCTTGCGAGTATTCCACGAGTCTGAACACGGATCGAATGAAGATCAAGACACTGCTGACGAACAGTGCTCGCAGATCGGCTTTCCAATTCAAAGATTTGTGGAGACTTCGCGTTGTGGGATATTGGTGGATTTGGTAGTTGAATGTGAGTGCAACGAAGATGAATAGTGCGAAATATATAACGAGAATGGAAAGGCCCCCTATGACGATATTGGAGCCAATGTGGTAATCTCTCAGAGTACCCAATGGCATGACTACTGCACCCGCACCTTGGATAAGAAGGCCAAGCACATCGCCAGAAACGAAGAAGATCGTAAGGTGGGAGGGTCGGATCAAAGACAGATGCTCGCCACCAGTGATTCGGATTATTCGGCCGAGACACATATATATTGATGCTGCGAATAAAGCAGGAGCCAGAAGCGTAGGGCTGCTCTGTGTGACAAAGAGGCCGATGGTGTAGTTTGGCGATTGTTTGGCAGATAGGATGCGAGCGATATATCCGAGTATCTCACCTGGGGGACGAAGTTCAGCATGAAGCCACGGCAGGAAAACTAGGTTACCTACTCAAGCCGCCCAAAGCGAGTGGAAGGAAGCTCCAGGTCCGCGTTCGAAAGAGCTGGTAAATATGGAGGGTCGTCGAAGTGGAAAATAGAATGATGAAGGTAACAGCTGCAGCAACTGAGGGAGAGTAGCGATAGAATTCAAAAACGGCTTCTGAAGTTTTGACTCCCATGGTGTCGAGCTCTTATACTCGAGATAAGCCGAAAGATTGAGCAATTGCGAGCTTCTAAAGAGAGAGTCTTGCCGCTGAAACGGGAGAGAAGACGTGGACGTGAGCTTTCAAAGCACCTGCAGAAAAGGAGTGCGAAAAGATACGCACAAGACAGATTGCAACGTTTGTAACGAACTAGCAAATGGCCACGAAGAATGATGGCTGCTTCTCTTCTAGCTGGGGCTGCGTAGGCCTTTTATATATACTTTGCATACATACTCTGTGCATGTGCGCATAGCTAGCAGATATTGCTTTTCCCGTCATACTGGCTTCAACTTTCCAGCCTCTTTTCATTTCCTAGGCCGACCTGCACATCCCTTCAGTCCCAAAATACGATCTTCATCCTTGATAGGATAGGCAACATTGGAGGGAAGTCTCAGATTCGCTAAACCAAGCTCAAGCGATTGCCTTCTGCATGGGAACTTTCGCATAGCGTATAAATTGCCATTTCGGGATTTAGCCCCTGCAGTTATTCGCGAGTGGGATTGCGGCGAGGCCCCCGCCCGTTCAAAGCCAAAGACACATAAGAAATCGCTCTCGGTCTTCGTTCATATTACTATTTAGAGACAGTCCATAACCTAAACGCTATGTCAAATAGACGCTTTCACTCGAAAACACGAAGTGGCTGCCTCCAGTGCAAAGAACGGAAGACAAAGGCGAGAACTTCCCTCGGAATAACTTGCCGTACACTACCTGACGTGTTTGTAGTGTGATGAAGCCAAGCCGGTGTGCAAGAATTGCACCAAGCGGCAAAGCGCCTGCTCGTTCGCCTCAGCGCAATCAACTCTGGTCGTGATTGGCTCTCCATATTCCCGCATCCCCTCAAGGCTCGAGGTTGATAACGTTGCACCGAGTGCCAACCGTACTACCCATGCCGACGCGCCGTCCCACATTGACGAACTCAGCCTGGCAAAGACATACTCTCTCAAGGGCGACAATAACGACACACTCCGTCTGATGCACTATTACGGGATATCGACCTGCTACAGCATATCAGACTTAAGTTCGGCGTCGCTACCGTTACGGGATATCGTTCCCGCACTCGCATTTGAATACGACTTTCTTCTCTCGGGACTGTTGGCGGTGACTTCACTCCACCTGGCTCTCCTTAATCCCTCCGCCATCCACACGAATTCTGCAGTTAAGCATCATTCCGAAGCACTTACTCGCGTTGACCCTCATCTAACAAAAATTTTACCGAACAATGTCGCTGCACTATTCACATTCTCTTGTCTCATTGCCTCGTACTCCTTTGGCTTCCACCAGACAGAACAATCATGTCTTGATCCACTCAGAGAGATCCTCGAAGTGTTTACTCTTACCCGTGGCATCAGAGTCATCGTTAAAAACGGAGTGCAATGGCTTGAGCAAGGCCCTTTCGCCGAATCAATGCTCCCAAAGGTATCAAATCCCAATACAAGCCTCGTACCCAGAATCGAAGCTGCCATTTCCGCATTGTCCAAGCACAACTCTGAGCTGACGACGGACTCGACGTCTCAGAATGCCTACGCAGGAGCGATAGACATGCTAAGGCAGACTTTTCTTCTCGCGGCTGAGAAACCAGAAGCAAAGATGACAGCATTGCCGTTTCCTATTATGGTGCCTGACGAATTTATGGAGAAATTGAGAAACAGGGACTCGATGGCGTTGGTGATTTTGGCGAATTATGGGGTTGTGTTGTACTGGTTGCGAGGCTATATTTGGTTGCGTGGTTGGGGAAAGGACATCGTGGAGGCTGTAAAGCATGCAGTAGAACCAGAGTGGCAACTTTATCTTAAATGGGCTCTCGAGGAAGTCGCAAGCCGGGATGTCGGGATATGAGAGCAACGGTCGTACTGATTTTGAATGACATTTCACCCCTGTATCGGACTCAAACAATGGACTCCTCTCGTGGGTTACTAGCTACGACAGAGGCAAATAGGATGACTACTTTATTTCAAATTTCATCTACTCTCGCTCTTTCATTTATGCTCTTTATGAATTGAAATAAAAATCGCTTAAATTTTATTTCCGCTCTGTTTTAGTGTCTAATTGTGCTAGCTGAGAACGCTCGTCTTTTATCTAAATAGTGATCAAATAATTAAACTTTGTGAGTGTATCTGACTCGACTGAATGATAGATGACGATATCTGATGTCTGAGGGAAATTTTGCCCCTATCCATCTCCCGCAAGCGAGACATTAAGCGAAAGTTTGGCGTGGGTCATGACCGTGGAACCAGCTAGGCTTCCATTACTTACTATACTTTCAGCCTTTTCTAGGCTACAAGTCGCTAACCCTCTAGGGCCTCACTCACTAATATTCGGGTCAGACAAAATATGCAACTAAATAGGCAAGTTGTTAAATAAATGGAGATTCCTCGTAACGTGGACTCGAAAACTTAATTCTATTCCACTTCACCTAGTAATGTATGGAGTAGCCGTGCCAAGGAATAATTTATTCCAAAGACCACCAGGACATCCTTGAAAATGCGGGGTATGGCACGTGATCACTACCGAATACAGGTTTTCTTGGCATCAAGTGGGCGAGGAAGCATCGTCATCGCACTGCATCGCACACTTAACCACATCTCTCAAGCTTCAATCCACGAATCGACTCCCTCGTACCTATTCAGGCCAAGGCCCGAGGCTTATTAACAAGCGTAAGGATGTCTCCGTGTTGCATCTGTCTCTCTTAGCTCTCATTCTCTTCCTTTCTTCAGCGGCAAGGTGATTCAGACATCACACCTAAGCACTTCAGACCTTGTTGCTTCAATTGATTGATAGAATCAATTCTGCCCCATTCAATATTTACTGTTAAGATCTGCCAACATGTGTCGCTGGTTTGCCTACATTTCAGCCACTGAGCCCTGCTTCCTCGAAGATGTGCTCGTCAGTAAGTCCGTCTCCCTCAAAGTATTGCCTCCTCTGATCATTCCATAGCACCACCGCACTCCATAAGCAAGCAAGTTCACGAACATTACCTACCAAAACTCCTTTCACACGATCCTGCTGTCCATGCAGAGCCGACGACCGAGGCTGAGATCACCGTACGAAACAGACTATTCAACGTTGATGGCTTTGGGATGGCATGGTATACGAGCGTCCATTCGACATTCTCCCACGGTCTTGGAAACACTACCCGCTACCCTGCCCTCTACAGATGTATCCAACCTCCTCTGCACGATAGCAACTTCCGTAGCATCTGTGCCAACACCTGCAGCAATGTACTACTCGCGCATATTCGTGCTGCAACCTCGACAGCCATTACACCTACTAACAATCATCCTTTCACGTTTGGAATTCATACCATTATGCACAATGGATATATCTCGGCCTTCTCTAAGGTCAAGAGGAAGGTGTGTGAAGGCATGACTCAGGAAGCATACGAGCATATCCAAGGCGGAACAGACACAGAGCACTTTGCTGCCCTGTTGATGTCATATCTCTGTCCGGGTGAGCCGGATTTAAAGCAAAGTCAGCCGACCGCAGAAGACGAGCAAATCCCAAAAGCATGGGGCCTTTATCACACACCTTCCGAGATGCAAGCTGCGTTGGAGAAGACAATCGCATCAATAATTGAGATCCAGCGGGAAGTCCTCGGCTCCGCTGCCGAGCCAAATGACCTCAACATCGCTGTGACGGATGGGCGCTCCTTAGTTGCATGCCGATTTCGGAACCATCCTACGCAGCAGCCCCCATCACTCTACTTCTCGACCACCGCTGGGGCGACACTCAACAGACAGTTTCCCGATCATCCTGCAGGACCTAATGGACCGAATGGACCAAACAAGAAAGAGGGCAAACAAGCAGAAGGTCATAATCCACATGCAAGGAAGGCGTCGGTAGATCATGGTAAACATGTGATCATCGCGAGCGAGCCGTCAACGTACAAGGATAGGGAGTGGACGTTAATTGAGAAGGATAGGGCCATACTTGTGGACAGTACGGGTGAAGTGCAGGTTGTAGAGATGAAAGCTTGGGAAGCGAAGTGATATGTCCTAACAAACCTACAGATGAGAATTGGTGTTGAATATTGGACTGCGGATGTCGTTTCCTCCGTCAAATATCGAATGCCTGTCAATAATAGGCCATATCTCAATTTTGCATTATATTCTTCGTTATCTTCTGTGGTATTTTACGTCGATATGCATCCACCGCTGTTATCTTCTACGAAGATGCCACCATATATCTGCCCTTCATGAAGATTACTTTCTTGAAATCCATCGTACACAACACCGACAGTCTCAGTGGGCTTCTTTGCTATGCCAATTTGGTATTGTCCGCCACCGCTGTTATCATTGGGCAAGGCTTTCGTGACTGCTCCCAGTGGGTCATATCCCGAAGAGTAATAGACTTGAAGGGTGCTAGAGGGGAAGTCAGTCTCTTGGCGAATCTCCTGTAATGGGTCGTGCACTCACTTGTTCTCGTAGTCCAGCGTGATGGCAAAGTTCTGCCAACCATCCCATTCAATCTCTGTTGTCCAGACCACATCGTTATCCCTATTTAAAACCTTCCACAAATTCTTGTCCAGCCCGGCCGTTGACACGTTTCCCACCTTCGGCTTATCCTGCACCAGCATGATCCCAGCATTGATCGAGAATTGGTTACTCTGATAATCATTTGCTTCATGCCAAACGTTCATATACTCGTGTGTCAAATTCATCCTCATACTCAAATCCTGATGCACGCTCCAATGGAACGTCTTCACGCCCACGTTGCTTGCGTCTGAACCATTGCCCATCAGAAGACCAGCGCGACGGAATCCTATTTGTGGTTTTCCACCTCCAGGAAGGAATATGGAGCTGTCGTTGATCGTTACTTCGATGGCTTTGTCTGATGGGAAATCGAATCTGGATGAGTTTACGTCTGGGAACCGAAGAATCGAAGACCAGGTGAGATTCTGGCCTTTGGTATATTTTGGGCTGAATGGTGAGGCATTGGTGTCAAATGCTGAAAGTGAGAAGTTTTCTGGCACTCCTCCCCATAATGCGATGGGGCATTTAATTGGAGACGATGCAGTTGGAAATGCAGTGGCAAAAGCCATCAAAGATGCGAATAGTGCAGTCTTGAGGTCGACCATGATGAGCAGACTTATATAAAGATACCCTAAATCGCACAAATGAACCACCGGACAATGCAGGCGTTGCTTTGATTTTATATTCCTACATGGCACTATGAAGATAATACATTTTTAGTGGCATTGTCTGCAGGTACATGAACTCGGAATCAGGCTCAGTCGAGCTGCGGTGCGGGGGTGGCCCAAGGTCTGATCTTTGGGCTCGCTTGTTCAGGGGTGACCTCGCTAGAATTCATCCTCACAGTGCCTGTCTTTAGGCAATACGGCATCACTCTATCCCGCTCCGATAAAACAGCTTGTCGGTATCCCTTCACTTAGAAATGTGTTACTGAAATCCCACGCATAGGGACTATCTAATATCAGGTCCATACGCCAATCCAAAGAAAATAACTGCCCTTGTTTCCCACGTGATGTGTAAGGTTGACCCACCGGGGGCAATAAGGGCTCGGTAACGCCTTATTTTGATGAACACTGGAGCAATATCAGCCGCGATTGCTTCCCTCGGTACGAATGATCAAACTTTCAATATGGGTAAAAAGCCGTAGCCCTAGTGTGACGGCCGATCTATGATCGGACCCTACCTTCTATAGGCACATGGAGGTCTCATGGTAACCAAGCTCCTTCATTCCTTACTGTTGAACATCTGTTTCTATCTCTTAATCTTTCTTTATCTACCTTCCCATACACAAGAATGCATTCACTCCTCCTATCAACCCTTTTTGTGGGACTCATCTCAAGCTCTTCCCTTCCTCGCGACACGTCAGTCCACTCCATGGTCCCCAAAACCTGCTTCGACTCACAATCCGACTTCGACGCATCCTGGAACTACCTCTATCCGTGGGGCAGCGACCACAATGGTGGCGCCCGCATGACCAAATCGCACATCACCGTCTCCTCAGGTGTCCTAACTCTCACCGCATCCTCTGTGACCGGCGAGAAACCTGCATCCCAAGGCGGCAAATCCATTCCAATCCATTACCTGTCTGGCACCGTCCATGCAAAAGAACAGTTTAACGTCTCTCGCTCCGGTGGCTACGACTTCAACGCAGAATTCAAGGCCACGACCACCAAAGGGACATGGCCAGCATTTTGGCTCACAGCGGTTGATGGATGGCCGCCAGAAGTTGATCTAGCGGAGTGGAAGGGAAGCGGGAAGGTCAGTTTTAACACCTTCAATACGAGCAAGGAGGTCGAGGCTAGGGATGTAAAGTATGAGGATCCGGGGGAGTGGCATAGTTTTAAGACTGAGATTAGGGATGAGAATGGGAGGGATCTGGCGATTAGGTTCTTTATGGACGGGAAGGAGGTGGTGAGGCAGGTGGGGAAGGGGTTTTTGGGGAAGCCGATGTGGTTGTGAGCCTCTCTTCTCTTCGGGGCGACTAGAGAGCGAGTTTGAGGGATGCTAATGAGTGTGTTGGGGTAGGATTATTGATTTGCAGATGGAGGGTTCCTCGGGCTCTCCTGGTCCTAAAGATGGTGAGTGATCTTTGGTCTTACTGATGGTGATATATTTTGATGGAGTCTTAGATACCTTGTTTCAAGTCCGCAACCTAGAGGTGCTGAGCTACAATCCTTGATGGAGGATTTGAAGCATGATTGTGTTTTTAAGTTGTGCAAGAATGTGCATCAAACTAGCGCTGGTATACATGCGATCATGAACGGAGTAGATTCCTATTCGGCATGAGCAGCCTGTCTCTCATTCTTCTGGTTACCCACCTCTTCATACTGGTAGGTTACCATAGTATTCACCTAGTAAATAGAACCTGAGCGATAATGAGCTGCAGAAGAAATGTTTGGAGATTCTTGAACTATTATACCATATGTGAAGCGTCGGGTCCGATTTCACGCGTATTCTAGCATTCTTCTGAAATTTTGGAGTAGACAATCACTGGGGAGAACAGCTGTGAAAGCTGCTATTAATAATAATAATAATAATAATAATAATAATAATAATAATAGGCAAGTTGAACTGAGTGGCAACGTCTTTGAAGCAACAGCCAGCCGAAAAGAAGCTGATGAAGATTGTCCTAATGAATTGAACAGAGATGAAGGCATGTAAACATTGGTGGACGTTGGTCGGAAAGATCAGCAATAAAGCCACTAGAACGCACCATTTTTCCAACAAGAGGACTTGGGGTCTTTACTTGCAACTATTATCTTTATCTGTTCCCAGTCACTTGGCCAAGGAGCCGCCCTGAGAATAGATAGATGATCGAAGATCTGATATCTATGCTCTTGTCCGTCCACCGACTGCAGGAGAAGCTTTCCGGGGCAAGTGGATGTCGGATGCGGGGAAGTGGGGTATGCTTGTTCGGAGGATGCACTTGGCTTACGGCATTTTGTTTAGAAGCGAACTTCTGAGGATGCTCCGAACGCAGGATAATGTATGGAGGCACATCTGGAGTTCGATATACCTCGGCAGCAAGGCTAAGTAAGGCTAAGTAAGGTAGAGACTGTATAAATATAGTATTTGTTAATTTCGGGGGGAGGCTTCTGATCTATCAATATAAGGAAGGACATTCCAATTCTAATAGCCTGGACATCATAGTAAGATCATACCCATCAGCCTCGCCAGCGAAGACTGAGTTCGTTCCAAAAACTCAAGCCAGAAGAAGGATTGGTTCAGCCAAAGCACGTTCTCGAACCCGCCGTTGAACTTGAGGTTGCACCGTCACTGTTGTAGTGATTACTACTGTCGAATGTAATGTCGTTATTCTGCAGCAGTTCGTATTAGCTTTTATTCTCTTCATTTGGAAAGGTACTTACGATTGGGGATCAGATAGAATCTCACTTAATGTCATTGTGACCGTTGTCGGCTGTCCAGTTATTGTGATTGTAGTCGTTGACGTCGTAGTTGCAGTCGAGGTACCGCCAAACGCAGCGACCCCAGTATTGCTCCCTACTTCGATGCTTGAGTCGCTAATCGTCAGAGTTGAGACAAAGGTCGTGGCATTAGCAACCATGGATGAGTATAGTATCTGTGTTGAGAGTGTGAAGTTCCCTGCTGGTGCTGTCACGCTTTGCGTGGGAGCGAGGAGGAATACGACATCCTGGAGCGGTTAGCCATCCGAAGAGAAACGATAGGAAGCGTAAAGAATTACAGATGAGAGTAATGTTGAGATCAACAAAGTACTTGCGGTAGATACAAGCACGTATTCGGTGTGCACGATCCATACTTCCTGAACCGAAGTACAACTTTCTTGGCCGTAAAAGTCGAATGTACAGACCAGGAGAGTAATGTTTGTAGGATTATTTGCTGCCAGGGACTGCCATGGAGCATACCAGTATGACACGACACTTTGCACGTATGTTGTAGTTTTAATCGTAGGAGATGGAGCTGAGGAAAAACATGGCGGAGAAGTCGGAGGCACATCTTGACGCTTTTGAATGGGAGTGATGGGTGAAGGTATCGTCGTGGTGGCTAGAGCGTAGCTGCTTTGCGTAGAGAATGTGATGTTCTTCGAACATTCAGTAATGGTGGTCTGTGAAAATGCATATGTGAGCACAGTTGAGCAAGTAGTGGTCGTAATTGTTTCGAAAACAGTTGAGCAGGATGTCGTATTCGAAGCTGGTGTGTTACAAACTTCGTAGACAGGTACAACTGATGTGATGACCATGCCTTGTGAAGTCAAAGTAGGCGCTATAATGCTTGCATTGGGGACAGAGAAAGTGTATGATTCTGAAGCAGTTGTAGAAGGAATGAAACCAGCTGGATACCATGACTCGCGCTGTTGCTCGGCCCCGATATTTCGTCCATGACCAATATGAAATCGTCCGTGACGGAACCAAGCCGCGCCAGCTGGGACGCACAGCGTCGTGAAAACCAAGGAAAATGAAAGGAATGTATCAGAGATCATCTTGTTGGATTTCGAGCAGTGAGCGTGGGGGGCGGTATTGACGATGGACTGGCAATGAGCAAGATTCAAAAGGTAGAAAGCATCACTGATGCCGAAGTATATAACGTAGATCTATCACGTCGCGCAAGAGGCGTGGCTGGTATGGGTTTCCTCGCCACGCGTTGCAGCTGGACTGAGGAATGCGGAGATGGTGAGCACATGGCTCGGTGTCCTCAGCCATTTGTGAAATCTTTCGAGAGTCCTAGCTGATCTAGCGTGGCAACTGCTTATAGATAAAATTTATCGCCGTGCTATGAGCGAGAAGGAAGAGGGAGTGAAGGAAGACATGACTGAAATGGGGGGACGAAGGTCTTCGTCGTCTCGACGAAATGCACAACTTTCCATTTCGACCACCGTACTAGACTTCGAGTGCCACCAGTGCCATTTCTCCAAACCTTCGTACTTCAACTTGCAAAACACCAACACAAGTCTCTCAGTATCGAATTCTTCTTTCTATCCCAGACATCTTGAAACTTGTCAGCCCACCACGCTCCAGAGGCCAACAAAATGGCCCCCAAAAAGTCACATTCCACAACCAAGCCCCCTCTAAAGCCCAAATCTTCAGCCCCGCCAACCGCAACCCCACCACCCAACTGGCCGCCCTTCAAGCCCCTCCTTCCAGTCTCCGACCTCTCCTTACACACTCTAATTCCATCTCAGATCGTCATCATTCCGAATTTTTGGACTTCGACTTTATGTAAAACTTATGTTAACTTTTTGAAGACTTTGCCCTTGGTGACTACACCAGGGAAGCCGAAGAAGGGGGATGCATTGAGGTTCAATGATCGGTTTCAGATAAATGATGAAAGATTTGCGAATAGGCTCTGGGAGGAAACGGGATTAAGAGACTTAGTTTGTGGTTTTGACGGAGAGGATAGAGAGGGCGAGGGGATGAATGACAGGGAGGGGAGGGAGTTGTGGTGAGCTTCATTTGATGAGATATATTCTTTATTGCACTGATACAAGACAGGGGAGGCGAAGTAGTGGGTCTGAACCCATCCATCAGGATATATCGCTACAGCAAGGGGCAGTTCTTTGATCAACACTGTACGTTCTTAGTTTACCTCATAGCTACGTGCGGGTAGAGGTTGATATCGATATACCTACTTAGATGATGAGTCCAACGTTCTCACACTAAATACCAAGCACTCAACTACACCGGCAAGAACAACCTGGACGCTACTTCTATACCTCACTTCTCCTGCAACAGGCTGTCGTGGCGGTGAAACCGTCTTCTATCCAGACGAGATCCAGTTTCCTGGCAGAAACAATGCGATTGAGAAGGAGATTGTGGTGGGATTGGAGACGGGTATGGTCTTGTTACATAAACATGGTAACGATTGCATGTTGGTAAGTTGTCGTTGTCAGGCATAGTTCTATGTGAAACGTTTGAACTAACGTTGGCATAGCACGAAGGAAGGGAAGTCACGGATGGTGAAAAGTGGGTCATCAGAACGGACCTATGTGTGAAGAGAGAAAAGTCTAGATTTTCAAATTGATTGACTACCCATTGTAAAGAAAGAAGAGTACATGATCACGGAGCAAGAAGAGCCCTATCTCAACCATCAATAATGTGCAGCCCGTACCCCATCCATCAGTCTTGCTCGGCGGAAGGTTAATTGTAGTTTGATGAAAACTTAATCGACGTGAGATCGCTCGCCGACCGAAATGATATTTTGTAGGGGATATATTTGATGTTCTGGGCCGTCTACTAATGCTGTTAATTTTGACCTAGAACATAGGATCGTGTTCAACATACCTTTTTTCCAATCTCACATTCAAGTGAAAAACAGGCCCAACAAACCCCTTCTTCTATTCTCACATGAAGTCTAATAAAAGCTAACAATGCCTTCCCTCCCTTGGCAGGTGGTAAAATTCTGCGGTTCTGACCCTCAGTTCAACTCACCTACTCCCGAGTCTCAACACCAGGCTTCAACAAAGGTGAGCAGAGCCAGCCTGGTTATCCCAATATGAGGAGGACGGTGAGTGACGATAGTATATGGAGAAGGTTGCTGAATCATTGTATGAATGCTACTCTGTATGGATGCTACTCTGTATGAATGCTATCTGTGGATTCCCACATAATAATGTTGATGCGTTTGCAGCTCGTATACATTGTTCGAGCATCTGCAGGCCGCATGTCAAGCTCTAGCCAGTGTACCTAATATCGTTTGCGTACAATACTATGAATCCTTTCGATTCTTCGATCGTATTGTTTCTGTAATGTTGATGCGTCTGCACCGCCCTGTGGCCGCGACTCGAAATTCCCTTTGCAATCCTCTTGCCAATGGAAGGGTCGGGAGGAGTGGTCAGGAGAACGAATAAAACCATCAGACTTGAGACACCATGATATTTCGTCACGCGATATCCGATGACCGTTGCTGAAGTTGTATATGAGAGTTGGTTTAAGACTTGAAATAACCAAGTCGTTGTTAAGTGGTATCTTTTCCGGTGCTGGAGAAACAGTGGTCAGAGGCGGTTTTCACCACAAACCATGACTCCTAAGACTGTTTCGCACCCTAGGATGGAGAATCTACTCCGTTATCTGGTTCGTAACATTTAGGGCCGTCCGCAATAAGATCAATCTTGTTGTGTGTTGTTGTTATGGGTCCTAGGATGGATGATGTAGAGGTCCTCACCGCAGGAAGTAGAGACGTCTTAGGTCTCTGTTGCCTGACTGTAAAGGGTGTCTATATTTGGTGCGTCTAAGGAAGGAAGAGCTCGCGAGAGCGAAAGCTATTTACATGAAGTGAGGTGCTAAGGCACGTGACTACCGCTACAGATGATGTTATCCAATCCCGGGTTCGTACCATTTATGAACGATGTTGTTGTTGTGTGTTGTTGTTATGAACACGAAATGGATGAATTCCGCTTTGCCATGAAGATGAGAAGAAAGCAATGCATAAGATATGAAGTTGTAAGTCGATAGTAAAAAAGAGAGAGTAGTTAGCGAGTCATTATGTCGTCGACTGAAAGGAAAGTCGCTGAAACGAATGTGTGAGAGGCGAATCGATCATAAGCGATGTGTTTTAAACTCGGCGCAGACAAAGATGCGACAAGAGAAGAAGATCGTTCGCTTCTGCGAACCGTGCCGTATGAAGAATCCTGCTTCAGATGTCGGAGTCTGTGGTATTGGTGGAGTAATTAGGAACGGAGTACCAAGCTGAGCGATCTTCTTAGAGATGTTAGTCGCAGCAAAGGTCGCAGAGGAGCAGATACTAACCAGTGTCTGAGCGGGCATGGTTCAACAATATTCTTGGGCCGTATATTCCAGGATTCCGACACACGACTGGCGCTTCCGGATACGCGGGCAGACAGCTCGCTGCAATTCTTGCCTGGTCTGAGATTACTCCACTGGATGTACGATTCTTGATAAGTTCGTAACTATTGTGGTTGTCGAAGTGAAAGTCGCGTAGGCCCGTCATTTGACTGTAATACGAAACTTCGAGGAACCATTCCATCTCGACATTGTAAGGATACATGATCTGAGCCAGAAGGACCATGACTGGGTAGGTTATCTGGAGATACTTCAAAACCAATGATCTATTTTCTGGTTGTCCGAGTTCTTCATCTGTGCTCACGACTGAAAAGGAGTCGAAGGCGTCAAGGATGTCTCCCAACGCTGAGATGACAACGTGTCGGTCACTGCGAAATCTCCCTGGAAGTGACACTTTTCCAGCAGCCCACAGTCGTAAAACTCGCATTTTCTTACAAGCGTGACGCAGACAGCCAGCCACGCGAATGCCCAACTGTTCCAAGGAGTGACTGCGACTGCTTGCGCGAATCAATACCAAACATTCTTCATGCCATCTATCAATAGTAGACGGGACAGGACACTCCTTCAGATGAGTTGCGAGCGCCTGTGTAGGCCATTCCAAAGGACGCTCGATGTCAGATCTCGGACCTCTCACAACGCGTACGTGACTTATCACGTTGGTCAACGAAGACATCTCTACAACGTAATTAGCGTCGACTACTCGACGCTCATTCCTGTGGCAATGGCTTGACTTACTTCAAGGAACTTGATGGTAGTAGAGTGTCGCCGAGGTTGGTGTTGCATCGAGCTACAGGAGTAATTGATCAGAAAAGACTTGAAGCTCACGTCTTTTGCGCAACTGCGGATCTTGAAGATTTCTCGCACAACTGGTGACCGCCAATTCATATAGTTGACAGGCTGGAATGTCCCAGGAAATGAAGCTGTCTTTCCACTGAGCGGGGAAGGCCCCCTTTTACGCTTTGACGAACTGCGGCGGCGCCTCGATCTTGAACCGGATGGCTGGGACCACCAAGATGACGGTAAAGTACCCTACCGTGATGACCGAACTTGAAAACATAGCAAATGCTAGAACACCCAGAAGAGCTGTTGAGTACGAAGGCGCACGGCCTGGGAAGAAAACGCAACGATATCTTGAATTCTGGGTTGTCGTTGGCTGTGTTCCTTCTTGTCTCAACAAGTACTCAACCAGTACCGCGTTACGCGACTGGTTTTCCCGAACTCAGCACCATGGAGTATCCGTTGCCTGAAAATGTCAGACACGGGAACAGAGGTCCGGGAGCACGTATCTCACCTCGAAGACGTCGAGGTTGGAATTGGCTGACGAAAGAATGCTGGCTGATTGTGTGTGACACAAGCTCCAAGACAAGGGCAGAGTTGGCCGCTAGTATTTTGTGGCTGCAAATCAATGCAAGATCCGAGGACTTTCTAAAAGAAGTAAAATAAATCTGATTTTTTTTGTAACCCCCGAGAACTTCTTCGATGCTCCAGGGCACCTAAGTTTAAACGCGGTAGAGAGAACGTGCATAATTTATACAATGATAGTTAGATATCTGCACTACCTGAAGAATGAAGATATCTCTTGTGCGACAGTAGTCCCCGAGTTGTTTGACTTGTAAATGAATCGATTCGACCCGACCCTCCACGTTGGGAGTTGCAGCACGAAGAAGGGCAGCTGAAAGCTAGGAAGATCGATAGCAGACTCGTCACATTTTCTTAGCGGATGTGGCCAAAGTGCTGTAGAAGATCACCTTTGAGAGAGAAAAGCAAGCAGGTGTATGGGACGAAGTCTGTCCTCCACACAAAATATTCAGCCTGATTTCCGTTACAAGACGTTTTCCCAAGTCATCGACGTCGCCTGACAGTCATGAAACTCGGTTAAAAAAATGATCTGCCTCTGCCTATCAATGAGCCTACAAACGAGGCATTTTCCTTGCTTGACGCGCTCTTGAAAAGTGATAATGTGATGAAGTTGGTGGAAACATTAAACGGGTCCAATACTCTCATTGGTAATGAGATAACATACGCCGATTTGGTGATGTTCCAATCGTGGCATGACGAGAACCTCATTTAGAACGGACGAAAGGGACTTCAGGAATATCTGAGACCTGTGCAATTGGCTGACGAGGTTCAGAGTCGACCAAACATCAAGAAGTTCTTTAGCAGCATAATCATGCTTGGGTTGCCGGTAGATGACTGTGCCTATTTATGAGTATTTATCTTTACCTACATATTTGAACGAAATGTACGGAGTACACACCTGTCTTTTGGCTGTGGTCTGAAGTACGAGGTTCACGGAGAAGTGACCTATAATGGAGGTCTCTAGGAAGGATTTGGTCTCATACTTATGATGCAAGAGACACACACAAAAATGCAGAGAATTTATGGAGTCACAGAAGTTCGTTCAGGTGGATGAAATGCTAAGTGCTGTCTCTACACCCTGTTGCTGCAGTGGTGTGAAGCGACCGCGCTAGATCTAAAATATCGAGGGGAGCTCTGAACAAAGCCGAGCTACCTGCTGCATCTTTCTCAACCTCTTACCATCAACGCTCCCTGCGCATTTCCAGCAGACTCGGCATCTGAGGCCTCGTGGATGGTCGCTTTTTATTCATCATAAGGCTGTCCTCAATGGCCTTCCTGCAGCACCCCACAATGGTCGAACCGACGCGCACTTCACAAACATCCCCATCATCCGACTCACAATCCGCATTCTTCTCGCAGCGGGCACGGCGGCAATTGGGCCTTTTTGCTGCGGGCGCAGGCTTCTTTGCCATTGCTACAGCCATCACACGAAGGTCGATTGTCCGCCGATACAAAGCATCGATACCTAAATTTTACCAGCCGAGCAACAGATTGAATTACGAGGTCAATGGCGCAATGGAGGCATTCGAGGCCCTAAACATTGCAACTATAAACGTCTTCAGCATAGGCATGATGGTCAGCGGAGGGCTGCTTTGGGCCTTCGATATCTCATCGTTGGACGACATGAGGAAGAAAGTCCGGACGAATCTGGGTGTGGATCCCATCCGGACGGATCAGGATGCCGAGCAAGAGATCGAGGAATGGTTTGCAACAGTACTTGCCAGAAAAGAGTTCAAAGCGCTGCGTGCGGAGAAGGGCATAAAGGATCAGGAGGTTAAAGATCAGGAGAAGAAGCGTGATCCTTGAGAGCGGAACGATATCCATCCAAGTGACCATTCTCTCCAAGCGCTGGCCTTCTTGGGGCGTTCTCTGAGAATCTTGAGGTACAGTGCCAGCTTATGGCAATGTGGAAGGAAGGAAGGAAGAACTTCAGTCAGCACCCGTGTTGAGGGTCGATCATACTAAAATCAAAACTCCACTTCCATCAAATTCCCATTCAGGTACACTACAAATTGTCCCTCTATCCCTAAAATCATTTGAGGTTTTGGCCATTGGTTCTAGGCTACTTCCCAAAGTAGTTCTTCGTGCATGAGTGGCTGAATCACACTTGGGCGGCAAAGGAATGATGGAGAAGACTCACTGGTTGGGCAACATTCTCTTCGACCCCAGCAGCACACACGGTTCCAGCATCAATTCGCAAAAGTAGTTGCTTTTTCCCTTGTCTCAATGCGCTCCGCAGATACTTGTGCTTTGCATTCAGCCAAGGTTAGCCTGCTCGACAAGGGTCGGAAGGCTCTTCCGATATCCATCCTTACGAGGCTTCGGCTTTCTGCAAGGAAGAAGGGAGAGCCGAACTGTCGGGACGCTCTAGAGATTACATCGTACCAACTATGTAATGCCCCCGTTCTGTCACATTTTTCGCTACAGCTGCTCCACCCCAAGTTTCGAGGACCTTCATTTTGTATTACCGATGCGTCAAATCACTTTATTCAATCATGGATTCCATACAAAATGAGATATTGGACTGTAAGGTACGAGTTCGAAAATATGTGCTCATTGCACAGTCGACAAGGTGGCGGCAGAAGGGTGTGCGAGTAGTCGTCCAGTCACCTATGCTTCACATACCGAAGACCATCACACAAGTACCAGTCAAGCGTTATCATGGCGAGGAGCAGAATTCCGTTTGTTTCATTCCGCGGACAGACATCGAAAAGGATGCAAGCAACGTCTATGAGAAATCGCAAGTTAGCAGAGCCACATCCTTTGTCAACGCTCACGGTGCGGCAATCATCGATAGTTCTCCTTCCGACGACTTGCAATATCTTTATGGAGATCCATTCTGGATTTCCATAGGAGCGAACACAGACGGCTACGAAGAATCGGTCCCTGTCATCAACCTGCGGACTTACGAAAGCGGTACTATCCAAATCGATCGAGTATGCTGGTATCCGAAGATTCGTGGACCTGGTCAAGAGCTATGGACGCTTGGGGGAGAGACTCGGAAGTTGAAGCACTACGGCCCCAAGAAATTCTCGTCTTGGTCTTGGGTAGTTTGCCAGCACATGGATGGAACATATTCGTCAACCAAGAATGTTGAGATCCCGACCGAAGGTGTCACAATAGCTGACCGGTCATTTCTGTCGGCCTCAGATTCAAGGGCGTTGTTCGAATTACGGTATCGATCTATGCAAGAAGGCCTTATAAGCAATGGTGTAAGTTCAACTACCGTCCCTTCACCATGTTCAATAGGCTCCAACATCTCACCTTTGCGTACACCGCCAGCATCACCGGAGGTCGAGCATGCTCAGAAAGCCAAAAAAGCGAATAGGGAGGAGTTTGGACGTCAAAAACAAGCTTCCACGTCGAAGCACCTCGACTTATGGGGAATAATTGCTGCAATGGCCAGGAAACGCAAGTCACAAGGCCCATATATTCTCAGGAACAGCATAATCCATCCACAGCAGCTCCCTTCGTCAGCGCCGCGCAGACAGTCGCAGGTATCAATCGACTTGGACAACAGCTTAGACGAAGAGGAAGATGGTTTAAGTGAAGGATTATCATCACCGTTGCGCACAAGAGATTCTTCTGTCTCGTTAATCGATGTCGAAGGTGAGCAGTTGATCCTCGAAGAATTAGTCAACTTAGATAGAGTGGACCTTTTTGCAGCGACCTTTCTAATTGACCTAGTGCGAGATGAAGAGCCGTGCATATCAATTACTACATCAACCATAATGAGCGATCCATCAGCTGCTATTCGGAGAAGTTGGAGCAGGAATAAGCCGGATCACAATCCTCTACTCGATGGGCTCTGTGACATGAACATTCCAAATTGCCCCTACATCACCAAATTCACGATACGACATTTCCACTCACCTCCTGACAAGTGCCGACGTTCACTACTGGGCACTACCTCGACAGCGGTTGGGAGCCGACAGACGAACCCGATTTATCACCCTTCCGATCACGAGCACTGCGTCCCAAGACTCGGACCTTTCCCCCATACCGCAGGTGACTGCCTCCTCGCCAACGCTCCCGTCTGCTTCCCGAACCATAAATGTTGCAGATGGGATCCCGTCGACCTCGAGGGCCTCTCAATCGCTCCAGACCGAGAATTCAACGATATCAAACTTCTTCAAGCACGAAAGAAGAGGATCAAGATCTGTGACACAAGGCGGAGAGTTGAACTCAGAGTGGCGGCTGGATTTGAGATCGAGGATGAGGATATGGCTGATCTGGGCGATGCCGGGAGAAGTTTCAAGGCTGCTTTGGATTCTGGTGAATTGGATGAGGAGGTCAAGAAATTGGTTGATATTGTGTCTGCTGGCTATGATGAATAATGTGATTATGAGAGGGAGATGGCGTTATTAAACGCGGACCATAAGACTGAGTCGCTGTAGATGTAAGTCAATTGGGAGCATGGTTTCCGCAGGCGATTGATTGAGGTTTTGGAGTTATGGGCATTGTGGAATAAAGGGTTCGGAAAGCGGAGCACGGATTGAATTGGTTGATGGAGTTCATTGCTTTATGTCCCTTGCTGCTTTGAATGTCGTCGGATGGCATACCCTGGTATTTTTATTTGCCTCATGTCAAGCATCATGTATAGATATAGATAGCTCTTTTCGTGCTCGATAGATGGTTAGAACAAGTCTGTTTGGTCCAATACTCTCTTGCAGTTCAATTTAAGTGTCATAATCTATGCACTATTATTGATTGATGATCCAAATTTGTCCTGTTCCCCTTGATGGACCACGCAGATTCAATCCTCCTACAATATTCTGACCTTTCCGTAGGTACTCTTCTCCTATGTTAGCGAAAGTTAAATCTCCGCAAGCTATCCTTGAAGTGGTCCTTTTCTTTCACCATAAATGCCTTCCTCTCTTCCCTTCCGAAACAAACGAATTACAAATATCCATGCGCATCGACCTAGATCACGCTGTCGGATAATCCATTGTCATCCTCACGTTCTCTCTCGCTTCGGTCCCTAACGGCGTCATGCCAACACCATCCTCAAAACTCCCTCTTCGTCCCCAATTCCTAGGTTGTCTCTTCAGGAACGCGCCTACAGCACCGAGGTACCCTTCATGTCTCAGGAAATAAGCTTTCTTCTCGCCATTACTCCAGAACTTGATTGCGTAGCTCAACGTGTTCATCGTCTGTCTATGACCACGAATAAACGAGCCGCCGAAATAGATCGTCGACAAGGAGTGTTTCTCGGACTGCAGATACGCGATTTGGCCGATATTGTTCGAAATGGCGTACAAAAGAGATCTTGAGATATCCGAGGCCGAAAAGGGAGGAGATTTCGGTTCCTGTTCATGAGCATGCGCTTCCGCATCCCCATTCGTGAGACCCCCGGAATCCTCCGCTTCCCGTTCTGCTTCCCGTTTCATCTTAAACACCTTTCCGAAACTGCTCGCAATGGTGCTTGATTTGAGGCCTATCTTCCCGTAATCGGCACCGTAGATGTCACCTACTAGCATGTCGACTTTAGCGTTGTCGCCTGCTTCTGCCATGCCGAGCATTTCGTCGAATGTGCGGGAGCCGGTCAGGAGGGAGAGGAGGCCCCAGAGGGTTCCGCCTCCGAGAGAGGTTCCGCCGACTCGCTGGTAGGCTCGCGGGCCCGAGACTTTGATCATGGAGACGCCGGAGCCGATATTTACGAGGAGATAGGGGTAGATATCTGAATGGGGAACTTCGAAGTGCATGGGATCGGTTTCGCTATAGGTGAATACTTCGCGAGGAATTTCAGTAATGAAGAAATCGAGACCTAGTACTTCAGGTCAGTTTAGTTCGGCATCAAGAAATGGGTAGACTAGACCTATTATCAAGCACTCCATTTCGTCCTCTCGTAGGACGTCCACACCCAATGCGTCCCGAATCTTGTCATAATACTTGTATGCCCCTCCTCCCGTAGCCATGACACACAATTCTCCTGGCCTCGACCCATTGAGCTTCTGTTGCTTGACCTTCAATTGATTCATGAACTCCACGCAATCATCTATCCGGTCCGTCTCAAAATTCATAAAGTTCAATCGTCCACCCGGTTCTCTCGAATGCGGTTCCCTGGAAAAGAAGACCAATTTTGCCAACGAACCTCCAATCTGCCATTCCAATTAGCAATGATTCCCAATAAAAAGGCAATAAGAATCACATCAATGAGATCATAGGGAGGAGGTGTTAAGGCTTACATCAACAGCAATATGGCTAACTACCGCAGTATGATTGGGCAGCCTGATATCCTTGGTATCGTGACTCCCCCCATTCACAGCCGTAATAGCAGGCGCATTACTCCTATTTGGACTCCCGTTCTCCTGATCAACAATAAAAGCACCTTTCACATTGATCTTAACGGAGCCGGGATGCGTAATCGTGCTGTCTATCTCCGCAGTATTCGTACGCATACGGAGGGGCACCGGTGCGTTCGAGGTCGAGGAGGTTGGCGGGGTCGCATTTTGATGCGAAATCTCGGCCACACCCACGTCCTTCAGGTTGTCCGTCTGTAATGTCTGCGCATCCGCAGACATGAGGGCGGGCTATTGCTGGCGACTGTGTCAGCGAAAAGGGCGTTCAAAAAGGCATCAACGGATTGGCAAAGTGGGAGTGAGATTTTGGAGGCTCGTGGCCCGGTGATTATTATTTCGAGTCATCTGTGCTCTTTGCCGAAGTGCTGCCCTTATCGATTAGGGGGAAATATGGGGTAAATGTTATGGTTGGAGCTTGGAAAGGGGGTCCTTTGGCCCGAGGCATCTTTCTTTGCACTGTCGGGCAGGGCGGGAGGATAGGCCGTGAGAGATGGAGCGTGTGGCCAGGTTGTGGGATGTTGTACGGTCTGAACATTGAGTATCGCTCGATCGCGTGTGTGAGGGAACTTTTCGGGATGGCGAGGTGAGCTCCCAAAGGAGAATGCCTGGTGTGCCCATGCAGACTCTTCAGGGGGTCTTCCGAGTTTGTGTTACCTTCTCAATTGCCAACGTTCTTGGGATCTTTTGAGCTGTGGGCGCATACTGGGTGCAATGGACACGGGGACAGGACGAAGGCTGGAGAACGGCGCACCGCATCGCATCAAACATCTGTCCGTACTCTTTGACTCTGCAGAAGAGATGTCATTGTACGATATTGACGCCATTTTACGCCACGTTCGTTCCGTCAAACAACACACAACACTGTCACAGACTTGAAAACGGAACCCCACGACCCAAGTGGGCAGAGAATGTCACCGTCAAACATCGTCCCAAGAATACCTCGTATAGTCGTACTTCCCGCGCTTCGTCTTAATTGCTCTCTCCTCGGTGGTCTACCAGCTCATCTCATCTCCTGTGACAGCGATCAGATGGTGAACAATGCTTTCCCATTGCTATTTTGACGGTTCCCACTTGATACGTTTCGAGTTGGAATCAAGCTTTCTTTCCGCGCACTCCCTACGGCGCGCGTTTCGGATAGTCAGCATGCTGGTGCAGATCTGCGGTTCAGCTGTGGTGGACCAGGTAAAAGGAAATATGGACAAGAGATTTGACAGCGGATCCTCCGCGTAGAAAGTCTTGGAAGAGGCTCTTTAAGAGGAGAGAGTTCGCCTGTGCCGTGCTGGAGGCTCTGCAGGACTTCTGGAAAGCTTGGTGGTGTGCCGCTCATCTATTTCCAATTGCTTGACGCTCTTTTATTTCGTTTTTTTTTTATTTTTTTATTTTTTTTAAGAAATATACCAGGGAACAATATAGTTCATCGGAAGCCTTGCAACTATTGAACCCTAAGATATTGTGGCCTCATTCGTTCAACAGACCACCATGTTTCTGAAAGAACATGAGCAGAAGTCTTCATGGTCTTCAAGGAGAGCTCATCGATGTCTCAGCTTCGCAGTCATCTTCGTGTAAGTCTGACCTGAGGACAATATGAGCCTATCTCTGATCATGCATCAGTATCATTCTCATCCTCGGCATCTCGTCACACAACTCTTGGCCCAAGAAAGCCGAACTCAGACTCGACACCGTAAGACCCTACGCATACGGCTCAACACCCGAAGCTGGTAGACCGAAACTCCCATTTGAAGACAACTCCGTTCGGAAATCAACCGAAGATCCTTTCTTTGACGTAATCTATTATGAAGATGACGATTACGAGGACGAAGACGACCCTCCCGCTCAGCAGCCACTCCAGCGCCCAGAGGAGCGGGCGGAAATTTTGACAAGGGATGAACTTGAGAGTAGAGAGGGAAGTCTTATTGGTCTCCATTGAGAAGATAAGAGGTTATTTTGTGTTATGTTGGGCGTTCTTGGGCGGCTATTGCTTGTTTCGTGGCGCGGTCTTCACCGACTCTTGGGATTGGATAGGGATAACGCGGATCAAAAAATCCGGATTCCTGAGATCGTGGAATGAGACCTTGAAAGGATTCTGGTGTGAAACTTTGTGAGATGTGATATATCAGATCGAGGCTTCTGCACGATTCGCTTTTGCTAGATGCATAGAATAGGATGTGTCCGATAGTCATATTTCTCTTAATAGATTTATTGGCGGTAATTTCGGCTGGATGGTTATTCGTCACGAGGCGACGGTGCTCCTGCAAGGCTTTTCAAAAGAAACATCATTAGAGGCAAGCTTCTAGACTCAAACTATTGGTGAGTTTTACGAAGGAAACGCCCTATCCTCTCAGACATAGGACCACTCGCGATCCACAAGGGGTAAAAGCCAGTCACGTGATATACAGGTACCTGTACCCCACCTTCCAGTACAGTAGCTGCCAAGGTGAATACAAATAGACCTAAGAGTGTTGGTGCAGAGAAGCGCTTTAGAAGTAGATCAAGAATGAATTTGAAGCAGTCGCCGTGCTTAGACTTGTAACAATAGTCGACACAAAGTAGGAAAAGACGAAATGAAAATGCTTACAAGCAATCGCACCTTTTTGCTAGAGACTATATCGTTCTTCGGGTTTGCAGCAAGATATTTATGAGACGATTCCGTGAAATGCTTGGCATTAGTACGGTTCACCAAACAAGGCAGGACTATGACTCTAGAAATCAAGGATACATGTAAAATATCGCTGTAACATCGCCGCCAAGCAGTACTTCAAAACTAGAAGCAGAGTTCGAGACAACTCTAACAGGGAATAGAAGCATGATAAGCATTTCTGGAAGGGTCACCTTCGCTATGGCTGCACTGATTATTGTACCTCTAGTCGCAGGTTACAACTTCCAAGCAGATCTCCAAATCTGTGCTTGACGTCTCAATTTCTGTAGGATAGACTTCCCAAACTTCTGGAACAGGTGTTTCCAGCTTTCTACGTTGACCGGCTTGACAACAGGCTCGATCATTGACAGCTGATACTTCGATGCTCGGCCTGCGTTTCACTTGAATAGGGAAGTCTAAATTCTCGGTGCTGCCGTGGTAGTCTTTGCACCAAATAACTTTCCAAAAACCATTCATATCACCCACACAACTTATAACACCCGCAAAAATAGATACTGTTTTGAATGGTGTCGAAGTAGGTATTTTCAATTTCCCGCCTTAACCAGTGCTATGCCATGAAAAGCCAAGCCATTCCAGTATAATACATGCCATCGCTGGCATTGGAGTCAGAATTCGAATGTCGCGAGTATGATCTCCTAATATGTCCGTGTGGTATCGCTCGTCCAGGTTCAGTACGCCAGTCCTCCTCCAGTACCATGTGCGGTCTCTATGCTCCTCCTACCAGAATATTGTTGACTGGAATATGTACTGCGGATAGGGGGTCAGTTGCCATTGACGACATTGCAAACGTGTCAACTCACTCAGCTTGACCAAGTATCCAACTGCGCCCATAACGAGGAATCCAACGCCAACTGCTTGTGAAATTCTGATGAACTCCCGTCTATCTGCTAAAAAGAG
Source organism: Phialocephala sp. D728 (assembly GCA_003988865.1). Classification (NCBI taxonomy): domain Eukaryota; kingdom Fungi; phylum Ascomycota; class Leotiomycetes; order Helotiales; family Mollisiaceae; genus Phialocephala; species Phialocephala sp. D728. The sequence continues at coordinate 56,943 of QYAJ01000093.1, read as the reverse complement.
GTCAGTCCACGCATATAGAGAATGAGAACAGTCGCATTGCTGTGATTTTCTTCTAGTTGGGTAATATTTAGGCATGATAATTGCAGGAACGTGTCCATACGTTTTGTGCATCTGTTGATGAATTGTGTGCCATCTTTGATAAAGTCCCTAGGGATGTCCATAAACTCTTGGATTTGATCAGACATGGTTGCGGATTGAAGATGTTGAGCTGAAGGGAAGGCGAAGTTCTGGAAGAATATTCGAGGCTGGGTATTTGGCCTGTGTTTGCTTGCTATTAAGAAGGAGAGAGTGCAAGTAGTTATGATACCAGAGATGTGGTCTTTCCGAAGCTGTGGATCACAGGGGTTCAGGCCAGATCGAGCAAGACCGACCGAGAAGCCGGAACGACAAGTTTATCCGGCCGAAGGCAGCCCAGAAAAGCTCCAGCTCCTCATCCTTCGACACGTCCTCAAAATCGACAACCAACCAACAACTACCCACCTTCCGACAATCATTGAAACGATTCCCGCGCGGGTCTTCAACATCGACCTGCTTCGCTGATTGACGAACATCAGATACTTGGGTTGGAGTTTCGTGCTGCGGACAAGGCTCTGGTTAGGCTGAAAGAAGGGGGAGTCGGACAGTGGTCTTCTTTACAGCCAACCTTTCACTTTTCAAGACGGATGTGTTGTTGCTTTCTAATCTAAAGTTGGCTCTTATTCTCCTGGGAATACTCACTTCAGAAGATACACATCAAAAGGTTTCCTGTACGGAACGAATCATTCAAGATTGCAAGCACAGAGCTTCATCTTCCATCTCCATTGTGTCTGCATTTGCCAAAGAAGGCTATCAGACTTGAGCTCAGTTCTAGTTGGTTTTAGGAGTGTACGTATTTGTATATCCCATGTATCTCAGATTTTGCTTGACGTTCTTGGGCGTCAATGCCATCGTGGAGTTTGCTCAAATGTTTTCAAGCGCTGATATCCCGGTCATTATTTTGCAGACGACCTTACTGTGCAATAAAAGACAAATACAGAATTTATTCACCACTAGGTCAAACCATTGCTCACCTTCATTGTGTTTAAAGCACAATCCTAGCTCCCACAATGGCTGACGACGAATTCGACATCGACATCTACGGAGATACAAATGCAGAGCAGGAGGTAGATCTTGGAGTCAAGAAGGACGAGGACGAAGAAGGCGACATTAAGATTGATGGTCTCGAGCCTACCAACGGCCACAAAACTGAGTCCAATGGCCTGAAGCACGACGAGGAGCAAGATGATGATTATGTTGACATCAAAACCAGCCATGATGATCAAGACAGCAAGATGCAACTCCAGCAGAAAATCAAGAGCACCGACGAACCCGGTGGAGACGTCCTCACTATTCCCAAACAAGCCCCCCAGCAACAAGGTGTGAAGAGGAAGGAAGGGTCTGATGACCGGCCCATCGACCCAGGAGCCACAACAGCCTTACTGATCTCAGAATTGCACTGGTGGAACACTGACGATGATATCCGCGGATGGGTAAATCAAGCACAAGTTGAGGACGAGCTCAAGGAAATCACTTTCTCTGAGCACAAGGTCAATGGCAAGAGTAAAGGGTAAACCCAAGACTTGACTGCTCTGAATCAACGCTATGACTAATATGTGCTACTACAGACAAGCCTATGTTGAATTCACCTCCCAACAAGCCGCTACTGCTGCGAAGCACAAGATCGATGCCTTTGGGGAAGGACAGCAATATGTCAAGAAGCACACTGTCGTCTACTCAAATCCAAATGTCAACCCATTCCGAACATTACCCAAGGACGCACCTCTGCGTGCTGGCAAGGAAGGACAAAATAGTCGGCCCGCTGGCGGCTATAACAATGACCGAGGTAACTCGAATGGAAATTTTGGTGGAAACTTCCGTGGACGTACGCCTGGCTACAATGCTCGTGGGGGTATGAACAATAACATGAACAACTTTAACCGGAACTTCTCTGGTCCTGCAATGGGCAATATGGGTGGTGGCGGTTTCAGCTCGGGCATGGGCGGCTTTCCAAATGGTCCTATGGGTAACCAATTTGGAGGCGGCTTCAACAATAGAGGTGGCATGATGGGCGGTATGAGAGGTGGTGGCATGAGAGGTGGTAGAGGAGGAATGAATGGTATGATGGGTGGTATGCCGATGGGAGGAATGCCAATGGGCGGTATGCCTGGAGGTATGGGTGGTATGCCGATGAACATGGGCCAAATGGGAGGTGGCATGCCAGGTAAGATTTCCCCAGAAAGCTTGTTCGTGCCTTTGCGAGTTTGTGTCTTGCCTCTGGAACCGAGCACCTGCCCCTACTTCTGTCAAAAGTGGTACCGTCAAGTTCAAAGCTAACAGGTCAAACAGGTGCAGGTGGCTTCAACGGTATGCAACCGCACTTCAATCCAGCCTTCTTTCAAGGCAACCAAGCTGCTGGTGGTGATTGGCAAAATCCTCACGGCGCGAAACGACCACGACCAGAGTAGACGATAAATTTTGCGGCTCTCTTGCGTAATCTGCAATTTTCAAGATTCTGTTTCTAGAGCAAACCTTCTCGGGCCAGGGATGTTATGCATTGGGTGGGTTGAATTTGGCGTTGGTTGATCACGAAGTTTGTTTCCTTCTCATCGATGAGATTAAGAACAATACTTTCAGCTTGCGTGTAAACATCATTAAGGTTGTACAATAGATGGCGTTTTATACGAAAAGCCTGCGATCTATGTCTCAATACAGGTTGCTATGTATCGGTCCGTTCTTTCCGTTTCTGCTTAGTGTTGAAGGTCGTATGAATGGCAGGAGTGTGTCATTTTGTTTCATCCTTCCTCGGTGGTGCCTGCTCTCTTGATCAAGGAAGATTTCAGGTACTCTCTTTACGAGGCAGTTCTTCTTCCCCTTCCCATCAACTATCACGACACAACAACAGGTTTAGGTTCTCGCCGTCTTGCCGCATTGTTTCAATTTTATGTTTTTCATAGGATCTGCTTCCATTACTTCATCATTGACGCCATGAATACCTCCTTCTTGGCTCCTTGGGGTAGCGGCTCTTCTGATCTCAACCGCCGCCGCGACAACAATGCAGCCGCCTCACCACTTACCAGCTGGATCCAAACCGAACCGAAAAATTATACATATACTGTATACCATAACACAGCGGCAACTGCGATGATCTTCCTAGCAGCAAATATCTTGCTTTTCACAGCCCTAATAACAGGATTAATTCTTGGGCTCTGTGGACTGAACATGACGCTCTTGGAACTGCGAGTAGCGACAGGCACGCCCAAAGAGAAGTGCGTATCTAGACGTCTGCCTCCAAAATATGCTAATATTTCCCGAGAAAACAAGCACTAACGGTTGCTCATATGAAGAAGCACCAAACCTGGATGCTCTGTAAGTGTTCTAACTCGTGTTCATCTCATAGTTAACCTCCTCAGGTTCGTTGATCATCGTCTCGGTGGCTTTCGGCGAGTCGTTTCCATTCCTAGTTCAAAGTCTGAACCCTGGCGATCAGATGTGGGTTGCTATCCTCGTATCGACCCTTTGCATTGCTATCATCGGCGAAATTCTTCCTCAATATATAATTCCACGGCGAGCAGTTGCATGGGGCTATTACTGCTGGCCTGTGGTCTGGGGGTGTATGTTCATTACAGGCATCGTTAGCTTTCCGCTTGCATGGTGTCTAGACCGCATCGCTGGAGAGAAAGATGATCTGGAATTGTTCACAAACGAGGGGCTCGGGGGGCTCATTAGATACCACGAAAAATCCGAGAAGCATGGTGGCGCTCTTGGTCAAGATGCTAGCCGTATTATGCTAGGAGCTCTAAAACTTGATTCTCGCAAGATTGGCGGAGAGATTGCGGCTATTCTGGAGCCTGACAACAGGGAAAAGGATTTAGAGAAAGCAGATCTCATCGTTATGCAAGGGATGATCGTCAAGTGGTCTGCAGTAAAGGTCATTCACATTGACGAACGTATTGACGAAGCTTTCATCAAAAAGGTTCGAGGCTGGTCGTATAGTCGAATCCCAGTCATTGGAAATGCGAGAAAAGAACGTAGGAATGAGCATTTAGACGTTTCAGAATGGAAACAAGGCACCCAGATCCATGGTTTCTTGCACACAAAGGTACACACGAACTAGATATATCCATTCAATTTGCTGATCATGTTTACAGAGCCTTCTTGGCCTCGAGTTCAAGTTTCCAGAAATTCATAAGACTCTCCTAGTTAAAGATTTGCCACTATACCCTATACCTATTGTCAAGGAAGATATGTCTATTTATGAACTTCTCAACATGTTCCAAGCTGGGATGTCGAGGTACGTTAAATCCTATCCGAGAAATACTTCATTATATAATGAGACTAGGATGGCTATCGTCATCTCAAACGACCAACTCACGTGCAGTAAGGGCGCGGTATGGACAGCGACTGATAGAGCCAACGAGCAGACGATACTGAAGCTGGAGAAATCCCAGGAAATTCACCAATGGACTATGGACTATCTCGCGGCTGCAAGAGCAGCTACCAATAATTGTGACGATAAGAAGTATCATAGTCCTGGGATCAAATCACCCAAGCCAATCGGGATCGTTACCTTTGAAGATATCATTGATACAATTCTTCAGAAGACAAGCCGAGATGAAAAAGACTTCTATGATCGCAAGACTTTGACACCACCCACTAAAATTAAGAAGGCGGGGGATTTTCCTATCGATATGACTGGACTTGATAATGCTCACATCAATTCTACTTGCAAAATGCAAGAAGACTTTGGCACATCCTTAGGTCCATATGAGCCAGCCAGAAATACTCTGAGGAGACGCAAAGTCACCAACGACAAGACAGTGTGCGCCATCAACGACGTAAAAAAGGTCTCCGGAGCACGCCGTTCTGGCCCAGGTGCTATGGATGGGGCAAATGAAGACAGCAGCGAGGCTAGCAGTAACGGGATCAAAGTCAAGAAAACTCGCGGAGACTGTGTCGAGAGTTCTTATACGCAAAATGGTCAAAGCGGTTTCCATGCCGATGAGTCTAGTCACTCAAACGAGAACAATAATGTATTAACGCCCGAGGACATCGCTGAGTTAGCCACTGCTTCTTCAACAGAGCACCCGGTATACTCCCATCAGTCGAGCACGACGAGGAGTCTTCCGTCTCGTAAGTGTGACTCGAGGTCATTATCAGACGAGTTGAAGCAGACACTCCGTCATGTCAGTGCCGCACCAAAGTTGCCAACCTTGCGCCGGATCACCCTATTCTCAAGAAATACTGCTTCGAGCTCTGGTAAAGAAAGTGACAACGCTAAGGATATAATGGAACTAGCCACGCCAAAGCCTCTAGATGCCGCTGAACGACCTGGCATCGATTGTGGACGTAGATTCAATTCCAACGTATCCGGGATCGACATTGACGGATCGATGGAAGAGTTCTTCGATCGTTTCGTCAATCAGCATGTTCCGGAAAAGAGTGGCGAGACTTTATCACTCGACTCTTCAAATGACGAGCGAGGCAGAGAGGAAGATGTAACCCGTCTCTACGATGCTTTCCCGGTTCCTCTTACCCGCGCTTCGCCGGAAGTATCTTACCACGCCCATCACAGCTTGATTCCCATTGAAGAAGAACTAGAGAGGAAGTATGATGGGTTCCCTATGGAGCTCTTGGACGATGTGAACAAGGAAAATTGTGCCTCAAAGTATATATCATCAACCATGCCTCGCACCAGAGGAACAACAAACTTTGACATCTTCGAGAACACGTCCGAGAAGGGACTTCTTGAGAGGGAGAGCAGCTTCCATGACGATAGAGCTTTACTGCCGAGTCAACGCAAGGCCATGAAGCAGAATGAAGAAAATATTACTGGTATCAGACGCACCAGCTTGTGGTTTTGACACAAAGGATCGCCCCGTATGTTTTGTATGGGAGAGGGACAACAGCCGAGCAGAGGGTTTAATCGATACGAATTGCAGGAATATTGTTATGGGGACGTGAGATGGATTGGTAACTCAGAGCATTAACTCGAGTCTCCTTATGGGACAAGAAAGTTCATCTGCTTTACAGCACGGATTTTCAACTGGGCTGGGGTACGAGAGTTATCTTTATTCAATGCGTTTCAATGTCCTTTGGTATAGACTTGCTCTTCAACGTTGCATTCTATCGATCGCTCTTTGAAGAAGGCCACCAATTTGTTTCCATCGTCTACTCAACATGTCTCGGTGACTTGTTTCTCCTTCCTTAGCAGCATGAATCTGCTTATCCGTGTTCTCGGTATGCTTCTTGTACCGCTTTAGCACCTTCAGCAAAATTTCATTCACAGCCTCCTGGTCATCATCGCCATCATCGCTGCCGTCCACAAATCTTTGCCATTTTCTTGCTGATGAACACTGAGCCCTCAACGCTACCTGGGTTCGGTAGCACACCTCGTTCCGATCCAAGACATACTTTCCTAGGAACCCGGCTTCCTTTAACATCTCCTTCTTTTCTGAACCTAGCAGTGGCAATATGTAATCGTCAAGTAGTACCTCATCCCATTGGTTCCCACCTTCCTCCTCCGCACCCGGCAAGATGAATCCATACTCCGCTAACAGAAAATCATTGCTATGATTCCCATAACTAATGAAGACTTCCTCGCCTTTCTCATATAATCTGTTGGTCGCAACTTTATACCCATCTGCTGTGAAAGAGACAATGCACCCTCGTGGAGCATGATTGAAGTAATCAGCGAAGGGATTTAAAGCCATACAATCGTCATGGTTCTTTGGTACTTTGGTGCCTGGAACCGGAGACACGAAATAGAATGTTCGTGTGTTTACCAGGAGCCAGGCGTAGAGGTACGAGTCGTATGTGAGTTGGGGGTAATGAGTTGAGGCAAAGGCCCAATCGGATGAGAGTTTTTCTTTTTGATGGGCAAGAAGGGCTTTCGATGCGGAGGGAAGTAGCTCTTGGAGGGATGGAGGATAATGAAGAGGCATGGTGGATTGGAAGTCGGAGGTGGTTGGGAGGACGGAGGACCAGAGACGGTACTTTGGGGTTGTGTCTAGGGTAAGCATGAGAGCTAGGAGACCGTGAATTGTTGGTGCAGCTGTGATGAGTGGTTGGAGGGGCTCTGGGAGGGTGTGAATTGTTCGCAGAGCGGAGATCGGGACTGTGAGAATTGTGGTGTTTGCCTAGAGGACTGTTTAGCATTTGTTCTGCTTGAGGTAGATGAACAGCTTTTGGATTAAAGGTAAACGAGCTATAGAAAAGAGATTTTGAAACAAGGTTTCGGAAGAAACCGAATTCCTCGAGGGCTTCTTTTGAATGATGAAATTGGCATTCAAATTATGAGATGCTGGAAAAGCCTGAAACTCAATATGGAGAGCTTTGTACACGATCATGAAAAAGAAGAAGCTTCAACTTTAACACACTTTACCTCTACAAGGAGCAACTCGACGTCAGAATAATCCGTGAAAAACAAGACTTAAAAAGCGGAGAAGCCAGAGAGAGCAAAGTAAGGCAGGGACAGATATCTCAGATATCTCAATTGAGATGGACATATACTTGTGAATTGAGCCGTCAAAAAGAACGTATAAGAGAGCATCCCTTACCTCAAGTCTCTTTTCTGCAATGATACCAACACCTCTACCCTCGAATTTATGAGCAGTAATGCCATTGATCTTCACTCCTCTCCCCGTCACCCATTCTCTAAACTTCTCATGATCTTCCATGTTTTGTTGATAGTTAATTGGCCGAGAATCATCCATTCCCTTGAGAGAGTCATCTTCAATAAGATATTCTGAGAAAAGTTAGTCATTCCTCTTCTGCAAGCGGAACGGTCCGAGTGAGGTCCGAATCCGGCTCGGATCCGAGATCAAGCCCAAGCTTCAATTTCAATTCTCGAACGATTTCCAACAGCACTCACTTCCAAGCTCTTTGTCCACAACAATGGCGTTATTTCTACGTCCTAATGCAGTCAGGTCTTTTCTGCCCAGAGAACTCGTTGCAGCATGCACAATTTCATTGCAATGCCGGAGCTTCAGCGTTCTCAATCGCCCGCCACCGAATTATCCTGGCCACATTCCTCTTACGAGGATTGAAAGAGCTGGGCTAGCTGTTGGGTCTGCGATCATGTCTTTGCGCGATCCTTGTCGTGGAGGTATTTATATCGCTTCTATATTATATAAATACGATACTAAGAGACGAAAGACTTGATCGCAGCCCTCGGCGAAGCTACAGCTACCCCGTATTTCATCTACCGTCTTCGCAATGCTATGCTCTCATCCCCTACCGGCAGACGTATACTCAGAGATCGTCCGCGGATCAGCTCGAAGACAATATCAATGGAGTATCTACGCAAATTGCCGGAGAGTACGGTGGGTCGAGCATATGCAGACTGGCTGGACAGAGAGGGTGTGAGTCCAGACACGAGGAGTGAGGTGCAATACATAGATGATGAAGAATGCGCCTATGTCATGCAACGATACCGCGAATGCCACGACTTCTACCACGCCTTGACTGGGCTTCCAATTGTGCGTGAAGGAGAAGTTGCGTTGAAGGCTTTCGAGTTCGCGAATACGTTGTTGCCAATGACGGGGTTGAGTATGTTTGCCGTCACAACTCTCAAGCGGAAAGAGAGAAAGAGATTTTGGACTATATACCTGCCGTGGGCGATCAAGAATGGAGTGACGGCCAAGGAGGTTATTAATATCTATTGGGAGGAAGAGTTGGAGAGGGACGTAGATGTTTTGAGACAACAACTTGGGATCGAGAAACCTGTTGATCTGAGAGAGATCAGAGAAAAAGATAGGGCGAGGCGGAGAGCGGAGAAGGAGGCTAAGCAGAGAGCTGGAGATAGTTTGGGTATCAATTAAGGATGTACGATATGATATGGCAGATGTGGGACGATATTTTGCGGGCATAGAAGTGTATATTTTCCCTTCCCAAACTCTGCGCTGTCCTTGTCCGATACCATGCTATCATCTCCCAAGATCAGTCCCAACGCCAGCATTATGCATCAAGTTCAGTGCCCAGCCTTGTCCTTCAGTCCTCTTCTGTTCTCTCACAAATCAAACAAATCATCATCCTCATCATCCCACCCGCCCTTCCTCCTACTAATCACAATCTTCTCTTCCTCTTTTTTCTCGGCCACAGCCCCCAATAACTCCTTTAATTGCTCCTCTGTAATCTTCTGCCTCAACTGTCCGCTCCTGGCTAGCATAATGAGTCTGTTCTCGACATCTTGCGCTCGAGACTCTTTGACTAAACGAATGCGTCCGAGTCGGTCGGCAGCTTCGGGCTCGAGGATCTGGTTTAGAATGCTTTGGCGGGCTTCAGATTCCTGTGCCCTGTTGACTGGATGTTAGGTTGTGATTTGGGGCCCAGAAAGGTGGTTGGGAAGGGACAGAGAACATACTGTTTTTCGTCCTGAGATGCCCCGCCAAGGGAGCTGCCTCCCGCGCCTGAGCTTCCGGCTTGAGCTTTGAGTTGCTCGAGACGAGCTTTTCTGATCTTGAGGGAGTGTCAGTCGCATGCGGTGAGAGTGTGAGGAGGTCGGTTACCTGTGCTAAATCGTCGTCGTCCATTTCGTAAAGTAGTTGTTTTCGTGTGATCTGTTGCTGCTTGCGGAAGAAATGCGTGCCCTGCCCCGCAATCAGCGGATTCAGCCTTGTCACCTCATAACCTCACAGGACTCAACCTTGATTCATAAATTGTTCAAGATACATCCCGAGACCAGGATTTTGCCATTTTTGTGTCCTTCAGTGAGGATATCGATATGATTTGAAACGTTTTAAGATGCTATTTATACAAGATCGCAGCATAAAAGAAGACTATCCCATGACATCGTCACAAACTTCGCTTCAACTCCAAACACAGAAGCTTTCGCATCTCTACCCTCTTCGCATTTTCATATCCTAATCAATCATAATTCTATTGTAATACTCTCCAGTGCTGCTGTGGAGGTGGAGGAGGATTTGGGGCTCGCACGTGCATTGTTGAGCGAATGCACTCCCCTCATGAGAGATGACAAAGGAGAATCTATCGAGGATCCATGGAGCTCTCTTCACATCTACTATTGAACGAATGTACTGTACTCTAGAGTGACGGGAATCCTGTTAATGGCTTTGTGAAAGGCGCAGCGGACTCCTCGTCGAGTTCGCTGTTATCCGAAGTAAGTGCACCTGCGGTAGACTTCTCTACTTCCTTTGAGAAGAGCTCCGCCTCTGTTGAATCCGGCTTGAAGTCCGTCAATGAAGTGGTCTTCAAAAGATGTTGTCGTTGACGAGCAAGTTTTCTTCTCTGTGATGACATTTGCGTCGTCACTCGTCGAAAGAGGGGCCTTCGGGGGCAAATGCAGTTGTTGACGACGAAGGTTTTCCTTCTATGTTTTCTTCTACTTCCACATTTGAAGAAGAGAGGATAGTGCTCTCTTCCTTACGCGGTGAGAGAGCCGTTCCTGTGACAGATTCGATAGGAGGTACTATTGTGGATACTGGTTGGGATGTTGGTGCTGAACTACTAATTATGATTGGAGAAAATGGCTGTGTAGCACCATCGCGGATTTGTTCATTGACCGAAGATGAGAGTCGATGAGCTACGTACAATACAGTCACAAATAGAAATATTCTGGTTAGATCCCAAAGGAACTTCGCGATGGCTCCTTTAGATTGAACAGGGACTAAGGCAACGACAGCTGGCCTTTTACTGTTGACTCGCAATCCTTTAGGTGCTGTAGGATGACGGGGCACTGCTTAGGCTTAGTAAGTGATCTATTAGAATTATATTTGAAAGTAGATATCACCGTTGCCACCAAGGGTAGAGCTGATTATCTCTGGTGAGACCACCCATGCAGGTAATGGGTCATCCTCGTGAATGAACTTTGGTGAGTGTGTATTAGGTGCTCTTGGACCAAAGAGTTGGTCTGTAAGGCTTGTAATTGGAGCTTGGGGCTGTGTGCTGGAAGTCGATGCCATGTTGTGTAGACGAAAGATGGAGGTGTGAATGAGCAGAGAGGAAGGTTTGGAAAGTTACTTACAATTCCCAGCAGGGACATCTTGGATGTTATGAATAAGTATTTTATTGCAGGCATAGCCTGGAAGCAGAGAACCGTTAGCGGAAAACATTGGGTTTTGAGCATCTTGTGTGGACAATTTGATTGTGTGGGTGAGAAGACAAAGGGTTTTTTTTGAATGCGACCATTGTTCAATTATAACCTTTCAAAAAGGCTTGCGAAACAAAATTGGAGAGGAACCATGAGTAATATGCCGCAAACATGGTTTCTGCAATCATCAATAAGATGAATTATGTTGCTTAATGCTGCTGATGCGGAAGAGATACGAAGTGGCGTTCTGTTTTTGGAAGGGAAACTTCTGAGGAATGTGTACAAACACAGTTGTATTATGATCAGGCGAGCAACGATGCACGAGCACAGGGCCGGGCACTGATAGCAATTTCATCATGCATATAATGCATATTGTTTTGAAGTAGATGTAGATGCAGATCTGATGACTCCATCGTCAACTTTGTAGCCACTTTTTGATCACCACTGCCTAGCAATATACCGAGCAAGTTTCCTTAAGGTCAACAACATGATAAATCTATACTTCAATGATCCCACAGGCTTTGGTCGTAGGCTTCACCTTGTATTCAACCTTGCCGCCAGATGAGCCGGCCGCCTCGAGAGCTTTGACGATATTCATAGATTGCTGATCTGCAACTTCGCCGAATTCAACGTGTTTGCTGTCAAGCTAGGTCGTTATCACAATTGTGATGGGAAATTATGAGCCGTTGCTATTATATTCTTTGTAAGACTATAGATGGAGAAGCAGAGGATGGTAGGGGGAAGACTATGAGAGGTATCTTTACGTACTTGAGCATGAAATCTTTGTCGGGAAACTTGTCGCCGTAGATTGGTTTGCCTCCTGTTTCCTACATACCGACTTCAATGAACGGCATGTGGCAATTGCGGAGCAAGATATCTTACATTGCCATGAGTGAAGTCTCTGCCCTAGAACATGAAATCTGGAATGATTCGATGGAACGTTGAATTATTGTAGCCGTAACCCTTCTGCCCAGTGTAGAGCTCTCTGAAGTTGCGGGTTATCTTTGACACAATGTCATCGTAGAGCTTGAAGTAGAGGCGGCCTTGCTGAACTACAATTTAGTCATTTAGCAGTTGCTTGGGGAGAAGAGGTATATGTACGGGCCTGAGCTTGGCCCTCCTTTGAGATGATTTATAATGCCGTTAGGCTGGATCAAGGAGAATAATTAACAACTCACACACCAGACATGCTAAATGTTGAGATATCTAAGATATTGATGAAAATGTGTATAACGGAGCCTAGAATGAGGGGTAGGTAGAAGGGCTTGCTTAGACAACAGATCTCTCATAAGCAACGCACCTTCCCCACATTGCTTTTCCTGATATCTGTTCCGTCTTCTTCCTCTCAATTGCTTTTTCATTGAAGCGGTGAGAAGTCGTAAGATATGTGATCCATTCTAATCCAACTAAGGAAGCGTATACTATTAAAGTTCAAAATATCTCTGGCGAAACAATACTCGCCAATGCTATATACACGAACGTGCTGTATGCGGGAAATAAAGCATGGAGTGCAGAATGCCACAATATTAAGTGGATTACTTTGTGTAATGTACATGTTGTGAACGCCAGCCCTTGTAGTCTATTGGTAGTGTACACTTCGTACAGCGAGGTCGCCTCCTTTATTCCCTAGTGACTAGCTAACAATGGGATATATCCATTCAGCTCTTTGCTATTCATCGCGATCTTCCCCTTTACTATGCTCAAAATCATCTCATTTCTGGGACACGGAATCCCTAACTGAGCAGCTCGCCGTAAAATGTAGCCGTTATAATAATCGATATTGGTCCTACCCCCAGCGCGAACAGCTTGGAGCATCTTTGAATCCATTCTGCCAGTCTTTGCAATCGCCGACACACAGATCGCCTCCAACTTTCGGGCGTTGAAGATTTCATGAACGCCGTCAAGTGTCTTCAATTCTGGAAGAGAACAAATCACCTGTGAAATCTCTTCGAGAAGACCCTTCATGGTGAGGGCCGCGTTGTAATTATACAGAAGCTGGTCGTTCGAACAATTATACATGACAGATAGAGGGCCAATGATACATCCAAAGACGACATTCTGAAGCTGAGACTTGTAGAAACTTTTGTGGCCTAATGCTTTCATGTTAAGTTCTGGAGCCCGAGCTAGAGAGCCAACAAGATGCGTGGCCTGCGGAGACCAGCTGAAGTCAGATCTAACGACGGTCACGTCGCTGTACTTGTCTACAAAACGCTGCGGCAGCTTTGAGCAAGTAAACGTTCCTGACCTCGTCTCCATGATCGTGAAATGCCGTTCGGTTGAAGCTATCTTATGAGAGATACTGCCCAAGACATAGGTTGGCCGTCTGTCAGGATCGGTGAAAATCTCTGCACTGACTTTCTCAGCAATGCCGAGGCCATCTTGTACAAAGCAGATGGTGGATCGCTGTCGTAATCGATTCTTAATTGCTTCCAAAGCAGGTATGGTGGTCCAAGAGTCTGTGGTGACAATCAAGGTATCGATCACAGTTTCGGGAGCTTCAGCCGAGTGCTCAAGATTCTGCCCAAAATGCCGGAATACTTGATCTGGGTGTTCTCGTCGAAATGCAGCAGCAGACTCGATGTGGAATCCAGACTGAACATGAACTTCGCTATCCTTCACAAGCCTTATCGCTGCTCCTTCGTCATGCCAGTGCTGCATCACTAACGGACGATGCATGAGGAGAGTGATTGGCGGGGCATGCGGGAGACTGGCTAAAGTGTGGGCAATGTATTTACCAATAGGTCCGAGGCCCAAGATGTGAATAGTCTCATTTTCAAGCCGAGGCTCGGGGACGGCACTGGTTTGCTCCTTTGTGTCGGTAGCAATTTCAGGTTGCGCTTCAGCGTATCGCCCCATATCAGGATCAACGTATTCTCCTTCAGGATCCAAGTCTAGATTTATGTGCGTGTAAGGACGCCATGGCTGGAACAGAAGTCCTTGGAATTTTCGCTGATATCTCTGGAAGGCTGTTTCGACTTCTGCGTCGGGGATGGGTGTCGTGTCTTGTTTTCTCGACGTACGTAGCGAAACTTGAGCTCTTTCGGCAATACTCTTTTCTTTGAATGTATAGGGCGATGCTTCGGACTTTCTCTGACTTTCGAATTGTCTTTCAACTCTAACCGCCTCGGTCGCGACCTCTTTCTCGATGATAACGGTACCATTCGCAGGATTATGAAGCAGGCTAGCATCCAAACTTGCAAGATCTCTCTTGAAAGAAGGAGAAGCGCGCGTTGATTTAGTGCTTTCTTCTACTGCAGTGGCAGAGAACCGCATATGATCAGAAGACTTTATTCTGCTCTTTTGTTGCGCATCGTCCTTAACTTCAGCGTTGTTCACGGCTTTGTCAGGGCTGTTTGGTTCCTCCTCTGGCTGTGCTGGGGTCTTGGCATTCTCTGTCTCCTCTTGGTCGACAGCGCGCCATGCTGCAAACCAGGATCGCCCCCTTCCACGACTAAGCCAATCATTCCTCCACGGGAGGTTCAAAGAGTTAGGCACCGCCTGCGAATCGTGTAGCTGTGGAGTCGCCCCAGGAGCTGTAGGAGTACCTGAAGTCGAATTGGGTGGGAGGTTGTGTGCTAGTGGAGTATCCTTCGCTGGGTCGTACGGCGTATTTTCTTCTACACGAGTGCTATAATCTCTCCATCTCATCCGTTTCAAACCAGGTTCAATTAAATGCTGTGAGTCTTGACCTCGTTTCCCCCGCAGCCAGCGACTCTCCTGGCTCGCCGATAGACAGCGCCTGGCCACCCGGCCCGCATGAAGGTTATCGTAGAGCCATCTTCCGTTAGGGGGTATTCTTCGATACACCCGCGACAGCGGACGGCCGCAAGTTGGTAGAGACAGGATGAACGATTCTCGAGGGGCAAAGGCCTTCAACTCATGGCAGATGCGTAATCCAGGCAGCGCGCGCTGGAGACTGTATCTGGCGTCGATCAAAAGCTCCTATTCAGACTACATACAAGGAAAAGAAGAAGGGGAGAGCGCTCAAAAGATAATACAAGTAGGGCACCAGCAGGAATTTATGGCTTGTGGCCGTCGTATCCGTAATCGCGGCACCGGCGATTGATGTACAGAGAATAATGTACAGATAGGAAATGCAAGACGTCAGGAGAATTTGCTTGGGTTTGGCTTGCGGACGGGCGGGCAGAGAAACAAAAATCCAGAATTCTATGATCCTTGCACGTTATTATTCCTGCAGACGTGCATAAGCGAAATATCCCTGCCAAAATTGTTTATCGCGAAAACCTCATTTTTGGTTGCAGTAAGTCGACGATACTTCAAGTTTCTCCAAAATGGATTCTACGAAGCTCATATCTCTGCTGGACCAGTTGGATGATGAGATAGATGATCTCGAGGAGTCTCTGGTACCTCTCATCCAGACTACGTTGTCTGAAACATCCTCAAAACTTCCCTTGCTAGACAAAGCTAAGCTCTACGTTCTCGTCACATACGCCATAGAGTCTATGTTATTCTGTAAGTAGAGACCTCTCATTAGACAATATATAGCTAATATAGCTTACAGCATATCTGCGACTCAATGGTGTAAAGGCGCGAGAGCATCCAGTCTTCGTTGAACTTACTCGGGTAAAGCAGTATTTTGACAAGATCAAGGCCGCAGAAACCCCAGCTCAAGATAGAACCTTGGTCCCAGACAAGCTAGCTGTCGCAAGATTCATCAAAGCTGGTTTGGTGAGTATCTATATCCCTACGTCCATCTATAGCCCTTCTACCCACTGACATCCTCTAGACCGGCAACGACAAGTACGACCTTGAAAAAGCCGAACGAGAAGCAAAAGAACGAGCAAGGGCGCACATCAAGTTCGAGGAAGTGACAAAGGGTGCATCGAATGCAGAAGCTGTAGCGAAACCCAAGGAACAATCCGAGGAGTCAGATTCTAAATCTAACTTCGAATCGTCTGCTGAAGCAGAGGAAGAACCTGTTCTAGAAACTGCTGCTCCTCCTAAGAAGGAAGCTGCAAAACGTGGCCGATCGAGTACATCGTCTTCTTCCGGACTTTCAGAAAACGCCTCTAAATCGAAGGCAAGTCCAAAAGCAGACAAAAAGACGGCCAGGAAAGCGAAACGGGAGAAGAAGAAGGCGAAATTGCAGAAGAAGCCGAACAAGAACAAGCCGTAGAATACATGGCCTTGGATCTCTCTAATTTACAATCTTCTTCTTTGGCATTGCAAGGCGTTAGGCATGGGGAAATACCCTGAGCAGCAGCATTCTGTTAGGCGTTCACGGAATTGATGATGAATATATCACGCGAAAATAAGGACGACAAGGATAGCTCCTATCTTAGATATGATGAAGTCAGTAACAAACTACGAGAAATCGCGAAACGAGCAAGCTATTTTTTCTATGTTCGCGCTCTTCAATACTGCGTTGATCCATTGCGACTTCTGTTAGTGTTTTCTTCAGCGACGGATAATCCAAGTTTATTGCCATATATTAATATGTGAAGACGAAAACAAGCTTGAAATGTGATGGCATAATCTCTTCGTGCCTAGTAAGTCCGTAGAATGCCTTCGGATGGCGAATTGGTCTCCTCTCCACCAATCAAATCTTACCTCTGTGCACACACCTAAAATTCTTACCGAGGACGTCTTCAACCTTCGGTGATTATCCATTGCGACTTCACATTCCACTAATAATTCAAACGTGTAACGACTACCCGCACATCTACCCAAAACCTCAATACATCAATCATCATGCCTCGTCAGTCAAGATCCGGTGGTGGAAGCAGAGCTCCGTCTCGTCCAGTTGCGCCTACGAGACCTGCTCCCCAGCAAACTCGACCGGCAACCACCGCCGCCTACCCTCCAGCACAACAGACCCCTCATCCTCCTGCTGCACCAGCTCAACAACAGCAAGGGTCGTCTGGTCCAGGTCTCTTCGGGCAGATGGCTAGCACCGCCGCGTACGTTTCCACCCCTTTCCTAGAGCTCCGGAGCCAAAGAACTGATGGGTGAATATAGTGGTGTTGCTGTAGGCTCTTCGATCGGTCATGCCATCGGTGGCTTCTTCGGTGGTGGATCTTCAGCCCCAGCTCCTGAGCAGGCGCAAGATAACAGCGTTGCTGCACAAGGAAACCAAGCTTCAAACAACAGTACTTGGGGAGCACGAAGCTGTGACGCGGACGCAAAGCAGTTCACCAAGTGCTTGGATGAGAACCAGGGCAACATGCAGATCTGCAGCTGGTATTTGGAACAGCTGGTAAGTGTTCAATGGACTATTATGGCATTTTGGAAAGCCTCTAATGAGTGTGTTTTCTACAGAAAGCATGCCAAAGCGCTGCAAGCCAATACTAGAATGGTTGACCAATAAGTGAATGAGCGTTATACGATTGCATTGGGGTGGCGAACAAAACGTGTAAAATAATACAGATCCAGAGAAGCAACCCCGCTCCTGCACAAGATCTTGCAATATTCCCGACGAACAGCAATGTTAGCAAAATCAAGCCACGGCACATTCTAGTGACTTAGTATCCACGTTCAAGATCATTCTTTCATGGTCTTCTTAGTTCAAGGGCCAGAAATATGAATCTGTCGTACATATCCTAGTCTTCATCCTCTTGTTGAATGCTACTGCGTTTCGTCTTCTGCCCTCCGAAGACGTCCTCAGGCATGCCGCTCATTGTTCTTGTATACATCATTTCTCCGCATTGAATCCTGTAGAAGGTTCTTTCTAGCCCTTCTCTACGACAGCAAATTACAAAGATAATTTCAGATTGCCGCATCACCCGAATGCGATTATTACATTTCCGAACTAATGCGCACATCAGTGCTTTGATCTGCATGAGGCTCATGCAAGCTTAGTTCAGGCACGAGTGCGTGGTGTCAAGTTCGGGCAATGAGACTTTAGCAGTCTGTGCTATATCGAACCGTGCCTCGAGTCCTAGAAATCTGATCCATGAGCGTCCCTGAAGTTTGGCCCAGGTTAAACTAAGTTAACGAGAGAGTTTCATAGACCGACACACCACCTCACCATATGTGAGTTTATCTGTGTTTACCAAACACCAGAGGCCATATTGCTTTTCTCGTCAGCTATGTCATCTGTTTGATGAAGCTCAAGGAGCTTTAGCGTCAGTATGAGATGTCGCTGGCAAGTTCGCACCTCCACATTCGGATCTCTAGGTTCCATTTTAACTGAATATCACTGGAATGGGTTCGCTGCGCTCAATAGACTGCACGCTCATAGGTTCGTAACTTCTTCATCGAAGATATACTTTCTACGTTGGCATCTCGATTGCTATTCGGACTGTGTTCGAGCCTGAATGAGGCTGAAGGCCGTTAGAGAATGTGAAGATAGGGTAGCTTCTACCTATAAAGGGAGATGATATCTAGTCTGCTTCTTCTCTATTATCATCACTACCAACAACAGCATCTTCTTCAGACCTACAAACATTCTAAAGCGTCTCAGAATTCAAGAACATGAGACGCTCTGATAATCACTTAAAATAACTAGCAACAGGCAATTCACATTAATCATCGCCTTCGCTCTTACTATGGCTGTCATTCTTCCTCCCGGTTAGCAGTACGTGTCCTGGTGATCAATTGTATATGTTCAACTGATAGTAATGCCATGTAGCAAGAGCTAAGATTGCTGTTAGGGAGGAAAGGACGATGGCAGATCAGTTTGCTAGACTCATCACGCTGATCTAATTAAAGCTGTTCTGGGCTCGACTCGATGCGAGCAGGCAAATTAGGTATACTGTCGCTAATTGCGTGAGTTGCATGTTATTCAAGGGTAAACGGATGCTGATTGCTGCTTTATCAGCATCAAAAGGGCCGTGCTTGCCCATAGGTATATAATCTAGAATCATGTGGTAGTAATACTAGCTGATCTATATTCACCGATCAAGGGCGATGGATCGAGACACATGGAGGTATGAACTTTCCATCTGGTGATGTCAATGTCAGAGCAAGCTGGGGGCTTCGGCGAGGCTCGGGAGCCCTTTATTCTTCCTTCCCTTCCGGAACTGGTTTTTGCGTATGGTTCATGAATTTTCTCTGTTCGGTTTGTACCTCCACTTAATGTTTTGTATCTAGGTAAAACTTGGGGATCAAAAAGGGCTTGCTATCATTTCAAGCTTCCAATATTGCCTACGTTGCTGTCTTTTGTCTTTGTTCATCTGACTAGACCCTCTTCGCAATACAAAACTCACCCCAGCCTCGTTTCGTCTTGCGTTTTGTGGACATCGAAGCATCAAAGCGAAACAAATGAAGCAAAAAAGAAAGCTCACAGCGACTAGTAACCAATGGTGAACAGGATTACCCAAGCTCAAACCGTCTCGGACTTGGAAGATGATGAAGAAAGTATGCACTTGCAGTAGTTTGCGAGTGCCCTATCTGTGCAATCTTATTACGTATTTATTTGCACTGTGGTTTGAAGAGACTTAGGTGACTGACTCATGCGTACGATATGCGGGACAGTTAAGCTAGAGTGACCTCTGTAAAATCAATGATTCTCGTTTAGGTTTATAGGTGACTTGAAGGTTGGTGATGTTATTCCAAACTAAAGATGATGATCTGCTTGCCATGACGCAATTCGATTTTCGTACAGTGCAGATTTGGCGACGAAGAGGTCGTGTTATGGCGTGAGGCTTGGAGTGTGATTTGGTTTTTGGTGGATTTCAGAAACCGAGAAGTTGCTGTGGGAGGAAGACTGATAAAAACTTGTTTTCTTATTTCAGCTTGTGTGTGGGTACTAAGACCTCTGAGATTGGTTTTTGCACCTTCTTTTCCGAGGCTACGGCGAATGATTCAGCACTACTTCATGGCATATCATCCAGATCCCGGCCAAAGGCCGTGTGGGACAGGAACTATGGCGCAGAATATCGATTTCAGATAAGATAGCATGGATGTAGTAGCTCAAAGTGCTGAACACACTCGGAGAAGAAATGCAAGCAAACATGGAAATCGTGCCTGGGAGAACAAGACAAACAGGGATGTACATATCGTTAGAGAAAAGGGGTCAAAATAGCAAGTTAGATACGGCACTCAAATATCTCAAGCTAGGAACATTGGAGTTCTTCTTGTGAGAGAATTCGATGACACGAAATGTGTCTCGAGACTTGCATTCGTAGAAGTATTAACTTTTGATTGCCATCTAATGTACCGCTTCAAATAACCAACCCAGAGGCGAGAGACAAACTAGATGCGAGTGAGAGGCATATAATTCCATATGATGCCTCCCTCTCATATGTAACCCTTCAGCACAGCAGCTTCTGCGTTCAATATCGAAGAACCAGCAGCGCCAATGACAGCTATTAAAGGTTAGGAAACGGTCACTTGGTAGAAGGCAGAAAGCTTACTGTTGTGACTCAAAGCAACGAACTTGAGATCAAAGATACCACTGTCATCTTCTCTCACTCTCCCAACACTGACTGTATAACCATTTTGAGTATTCCTGTCCAGTCTCGGTTGTGGTCGGTCTGGTTCTTCCATCACCAAGATTGCTGGTTCAGGAGCCGAGGGACAACCCAATGTCTGTGCTTCGCTGATATATCCGCTCAAAGCCTTCTTCACAGCTTCCGCTGATGGTTTCGGGCCATTTCTGTTCTTGAACCTCAGCGAAACACAAGCCATATGTCCATCCAAGACTGCTACTCTGTTGCAAGCAGCCGAAATCTTCAGATCCGACTGGTTGTTGAATCCTGTAACCTCAGCATTGACCTTTCCCAATATCTTTTGTGCCTCCGTCTCAAGCTTGTCTTCCTCTCCAGATATGAATGGCACCACATTATCCAGAATATCCATACTGCTCACACCTGGGTATCCCGCACCAGAAACAGCTTGCATGGTAACCACGCTTACTTGATCCACTTCTCCAAATTCCTTTTGTATAGCTGCGAACGGTATAACTATGCCAATGACCGCACAGTTCGAATTGCAAACTAGGAAACCTTTCTTCAAACCATAATGTTTTCGTTGGTGAGGAATAACATCAAAATGTGGCAGATTGACTGTAGGGACAACCAACGGTACAAGAGGATCTCTCCTGTAGTTCTTCGCATTCGAGAAAACCGCCAATTCAGCCTTTAGAAACTCCATCTCTGCAAACTCCAATCAGAATTCCTCTAGCAACCGACGAGTCAAGAGAAGCTCACCAATCTCTCCAGCAACATCAGCATCCAAGCCACTGAAAACAATATCGCAGTCTGCGAATTCGCTGGCTTTGCATTCCTTGACAATCAGCTCCTCCACATGTTTCCCCATGGGTGAAGCTTGCTTCCATTTCACAGCATCTTTGTATTTCTTGCCTGCTGATCGGGAGGACGCGCCGACTGCGTGGAGGACGAAGTGAGGATGTTGGGCTAGGAGTAGAATGAAGCGTTGGCCCACGGAGCCTGTGCAGCCCAGTACACCTGTATTTCTGATCAGCGCATATTGAGGACGATGGCGGGGTCAATTGGAAGGAAAGTCTGGAGCAGTGAAGTTTGCTTGGTCAATTACTTACCAACCTTCTTGGAAGGAAAATTGGGAGACATTTTATGGTGAGGTGGGAAAGAATTGAGTATCTGAAAAAAAAAGTTGTTTGGGAGCTGTCTGGAAATTTATTTGGTGAAGAGTCAGTCACCGCGAGATCGGCCTTTGAATCGGCCTTTAGGTAGGGGTTTGGTGGCTGAGGTGGTGGGGTCGATTCATACCCCTCACCTCCCGCCTCCGATTTGCCACTCTGGACGACATCCCCCACAAGGCTAGTATTCTGTGCCTAATGAAAAGAGATGCACCGTATTTGGAAAGCATTGTTTATATAAGTGAAGATGATGGAAAGCTTCATGCAATTAAGGTATTCACATCTGCTGTCTATCAAGTGATAGCGATGCATTCAGTGGTTCATTACAAAGCTGTCCTCACTAAGGACGTCGATCACAAGCTTCTACAAAAATATAAGAAGGCTTAACTCGAAGGAAGTCCTATCTACTTTTTCAATTCTCTGAACGAATTGCATCTCAAGATTTATCAACTCTTTTTTCACCCATCCTAACGAATATCGTCTCAAACCTACAACCAAGCATCGCATCATGGCCTCATCAGATCGTCTCTCAGCCATTCGTGAACGATACGACAAAAGGGCTCCAACTTATGACCAAGAGACCGGCTTCCACCCAAAGCAAGCTGCCGAATACATCAAATGGATGTCCATTCAACCCGGCTATAATATCCTCGATCTTGCTTGCGGAACAGGCGCCGTCACTATTCCTGCTGCCAAAACGACGGGTTCATCAGGGTCTGTCATAGGCGTGGACATCAGTTCTGCTTCTCTCGCGATCGCTAGGGAAAAGGCCTCGAAATCTGGTCTGAGCGTAAGCTTTCTAGAGCATGATATTGAGAATCTCCAAGGGCTTGAGAGTCATGGTATTGAAGAAGGAAAGTTCGACATCATCACTTGTGCCTCTGCGGTCCCTCTCATCGAGAATACATCTGAAGCTGTCAAGGCCTGGACAAAACTCCTCAAAAAAGGCGGAAAGATGATCTTTGATGTCCCAACAGGAGGTACTCTGATCAAGTTTATTTTACTCGAACGAGCCGCGAAGGAAATGCAAGCCGACGTCTTTAGTCATCAACTATATACGGTCGAGATTGTGCAGAAGTTGTTGATGGATGCCGGATTAGATCCTTCTGAGACATTCGTGACGGACTCGTACGAACATGGGACAGAGGAACTGGATGTCAAGAAGGCAGGCGAGACATTTGATGAGATGTTCGAGGAGGGGAAGTGGACTGAGGATTGGTATAAGGAATTGGCGAAACCGGATCGGATTGATAAGCTGAGGGATGCATTTCATGATGAGATCGAAAAAATCTCTGATAAGGATGGCAAGGTGATTTCAGATTTGAGGCTCGTTATGGCGGTAGGGAAGAAATTGTGATGGTGTATGATGTTCGATATTGTCAACGTAATCTGTACAACCTGAACTAACGAGTAACCTTCCCTTATAACAATAATGACCTACCTACATCTCTGGGACGTATAATTCTCCCGTGCAATAATGAGTTGGGGTAGCTTTACCCTGACAGATTTGTCGTGGAAGATTTGACCTTTCATCACCTGAAGGTAGAGGGATGACTTTATCACGTGAACTCTGAGTGTTCACTTAACCACATGTGGATTAGACCCTGAAGCTAAGCGGATCCCACACAACTTGAATATTCTAAAACTTTTCGTGAACTCAACCTCGACCACGTCAACTTCGACCAACATCCCATCCCTTTCGACAACAATATCGAAACACCATGGGCAGAGGACCGTGAGTATTTCTTCTAGTTCTCAATTTCGCTGCAGATGGATTTATGAATTCGAGAGCGTCGATTCGGTTGTAAGGATAAGCACGGAAGACTTCAGCATCAACTTCTCCTATGGAATTCTGCCTGCCAGCAATTCCAGCTTCGACTACCTTTCCATGAACTGGCTTGCGGTCATTCAGTTCGGTGACTTATAGTTCTGCTGTCTTGCAACGTTCAATCTGTGCTCAAGATCCTTGGCAGAAGGCTGACCATAATTTTCATACAGAAAGAAGCACCAAAAGCGCCTCAGCGCGCCATCGCATTGGCTTCTGGACAAATTGTCTGGTGCCTATGCTCCTCGTCCATCCGCCGGTCCCCACAAGCTCCGCGACTGCATGCCCCTCATCGTCTTCATCCGAAATCGTCTCAAGTATGCTCTCAACTCTCGCGAGACCAAGGCCATTGTCATGCAACGCTTGATTAAGGTTGATGGCAAGGTCCGAACTGATGCCACATACCCAGCTGGCTTCATGGATGTTATTAGCATCGAGAAGACTAAGGAGCACTTCCGTCTGGTCTACGATACCAAGGGTCGCTTCACCGTCCACCGAATTCAAGAAGAGGAGGCCGAATACAAGCTTGGAAAGGTCAAGAGAGTGCAGTTGGGCAAGGGCGGAATCCCATTCTTGGTCACGCACGATGCTAGAACGTAAGTTCTGTCAGACATCATTCAGCCGTTGGTCCAAGCTTTGGTCGATCCACCTCGAACGATTGGAGCTAGATCAACGGTTGCTATACAATTCCCCTAGAAATGCTGACGAAATTTTGCTTGTAGTATCCGCTACCCCGACCCAGCTATCAAGGTCAACGACACTGTCAAGATCGAGCTGGCTACCGGCAAGATCCAGGACTACATTAAGTTCGATACTGGTGTCATTGCTATGGTCACTGGTGGTCGTAACATGGGCCGTGTTGGCATCATCACTCACCGCGAACGTCACGATGGAGGCTTCAACATTGTGCACATCAAGGACGCCATCGACAACTCCTTCGCAACCCGTGAGAGCAACGTCTTCGTCATTGGTTCCGAGAAGCCATGGATCTCTCTGCCTAAGGGCAAGGGTGTCAAGCTCACCATCGCAGAGGAGAGAGACCGTAGACGTGCGCACGCCATCGCCGGCAACTAAATGTGTTTCACGCTTGCTTTGGGACGGAGGATGGTTCCAGGTCTGGAGTATTTGGGCTTTTTTCCATGCTTGGGAAAAATTGCGCATGGACTGCAAATGATAGCGTAGCAGCCGCACGCATAGTTAGTGAGAGACCAACACCAATGAATGTAAAAGCATCGGTCCCGAGTCCCAGGTCTTCTGAAAAGACCTACCGTTACCCCTTTGCATTGCGTACGTACTCGGTGAAGATCTACCTGGTCATGCAGCCACCGCCCGAAAGAAAATACTTCCCGTGCAGGCCCAACAGCAAGACCGCAGGCCGAAAGGCTTGAACCCCACATCCCGATCCCCAGCTCAGCGCTGACCCCCATACGTGCCCCTGCTCTTGGGATCGTGACCTCCCTTCTTCGTCATCCGACGGCCATCTGTGCCTGCAGTCGACGGCCTGCGGATTGCCAGCTAAACCTGACTGCAGTTTTTCTTTTTCTCATCACGAGTCAGCTGGCTGATGTGAGTGGCTTCCGGGGTCAGGGACCTTGCGCAGCTATTGGCGACGATGTGATAGGCGGTGTCGATCGGTCAGATCATCCTGAGATTTCCGGGAGGGTTCAGGGGCATGTGAGGGATGTGATGAGTTTGAGGGGCATGGTGGCATTGGGACCACTGCAGAGCGACGGTGGTTTTTGTGAGGTAAGAGATGAGGGGCTTGCAGGTGTTCTTGTTGGTATTACAGCGCGATACGAGAGGGGAAAGGAGTCTCGTGAGGGGGCCTTTGGGGTCTGTGTGAGACTTTGGCATGTTATATTCGTACGACGGTGTGAAAAGGGGGGAGGATTGCACATCCGGGGCGGTTTGGGGTTGGTTTCTGGCGGTGGTGAGAATAAGAAAAAGTGCCCGGCGTCTGCGTCATCTGGTTCTTGAGACGGGCGGCGTTATTGAGGCTTACAGGACTGGGATCTGGGCGTAGCAGCACGTGTCCCCTCGGATTCATTGTGATGTGGCGTGGGGGACTTTGTTTCGTTGCACGTTGACGATGCGGATGCTGGTCCGGCCTAATGCTGACTGGATGAGGTTAATTGTTCGAACTCTGGAAACAGCCTTGAGATGGCATTATCGGCCTGGGTGTCCAATATGCCCTGTTCGTCGCATTGCTATTCTGGTTCTTCCGCAGAAGAAGGGAGATGGTGATTGATGATACGATGGTGGTGGTGAAAGAGTGGGATGAGATGGCTCACGATGGGGGCCTGGGAATCTGGTAGTAGCAGCCGTACGAGTTTGGAGGATGACATGGATGGCGTGCCTGCCCGGCTCCAATCGCTGGAATGGAGACACTGCATACCTTAGGAATAATACCGCAAAGGGGAAAACATTGATAGTGCCGCTTGGTCTGGTTTGCTGGTGGTGGTGGTAGTGGTGCTCCGTAGGTCCATTGCATCTCGTTGCATCTCGTTGCATTGGGTCGACCTGCCTCAGAACACCGCATTGCCACCGAGTCTAAAAGGCGTCCTGATCCAATTCGAGCCTGGGACTGCTTTTTGTTCTGACCTGCTTCTGGTCCTGCTACGAGGCTTGGACCTGCTGTCATATCATCATCCCTCCTCTTCCCTTCCCTTCCCTCCTCTTCCCTCCTCTTCCCATCCCGTCATCCATGGCAGAGGCAGAGGAAAGGTCCACGCTACACGACCATCGTCAACAGGTGCCAGGTGCCAGGTGCCAGGACTAGACAGAGGACCCTCGGAGCGAATGCCGGCGACGCTGCAGCCCCGAGCCAGACCAGAGCCAGACCAGAGCCAGACCAGAGCCAGATGAGAGCCAGATCAGAGCCAGACGCTGCTCCACTCGTGAGGCTATCTGTCTAGGCGCATTTGCACACCAGACTAAGGACGACGTTCGATCCCACTAGGACTATATCACCACACTACTACCCGTTCTTAGACAAACTAGGCGCAACGACGAAGAGACGAAACCGGTCTCTTAGTGTCGAGTGCGTGCCCCGCCCCTACTTGTTCTCTCTCCTCGAAACCTCCCTTTATATCCCCTCAGGAAATCCTACATATTCTGGCACTTTGCAGCCCGCTGGTGGTGTGCATGCGATCTGCGGGCCTTTGTTTGGACATCTAGACTCGGCCCGGCCTCTGGTCAACAAGAATTTTTTTATGCGCACATGGGCTTGCAAGATCCGATCTGCATCTGAGCAAAATCCTTGTCACGAACATGTCTGTCTGCATGCGGTCGGCTCATGCTGTTCCGAGCAACCAGAGCCTGCGCTTCTTCGCTTCATCCAGAACATCGACCCCGCTGTGCTCGAGAGTAAAGTTATCGAACTCGAATTTGGGTGCGAACTTGGGCGCGAACTTGGGCGCGAACAGGATCAGATGGAATAGTAGCAAAGCCCGCCCTGCGGACAATGCAGGTGCAGGTGCAGGTGGTGGGAAGGGGAAGAAGGGTTGGACCGGGTCCAGTGTGTTGGCTCTGATGGGAGTTGCTGCATTCGGCGCGGGGGCTTTTGCGAGCTGGCAGGGTGAGGAAAAGCGTGGGAGGATGAGGGATTATTCGAATCCGGCAAAGTTTGTGCAGCCGAAATATGCGAGTATCAAAGATATGGAAGCTGTAAGTGTTCTTTCGCATTTTCCCTTCAAAATGCATTATCTGCAGAGATGTTTGATTGAATGTCATAAGTGGGGCCGCGACTCGAGCAAGCGAGAGTGATTGCCGAATCCGGCTTGACTTTTAGGGGAGAGCTTGGACTTCAAAAAGGGGCGATTCTTTTGAAAAATCTTGACTGTGGCCGTTCGTCGCAAGAACGTCAATACTGACGATATATAGGCAATCAAAGAAATTCGCCAGGCCACGGGCGATGAAGACACCATCTCCACGGACGCTGAGGACCTTCACAGGCATGGCTATTCAGAATGGTCCTCCACCAACATCGACGGCCTTCCGGTGGCAGTAGCCTACCCAAAGACTACTGCTGAAGTGTCCCAAATCGCGAAGATCTGCTATAAGTACCGCATACCCATCATTCCATTCTCCGGTGGTTCCTCGCTCGAAGGCAATTTCTCGGCCCCTTATGGCGGCGTTAGCGTGGACTTTGCTTTCATGGACCAGATCCTGCAGCTCCACCAAGAAGATATGGACATCGTGGTTCAGCCCAGCGTGAGCTGGATGGAGCTGAATGATGAATTGGCAAAGAGACAGACTGGGCTGTTCTTCCCTGTCGATCCTGGACCAAGCGCGAAAATCGGCGGAATGGTTGGCACAAACTGTTCAGGCACGAATGCGGTCAGGTACGGAACGATGAAGGATTGGGTCATCAACCTCACGGTTGTGCTTGCGGATGGAACCGTGATAAAGACGAAACGCAGGCCTAGGAAGACTTCTGCTGGCTACAATCTCAACTCGCTGTTCGTCGGCTCGGAAGGAACGTTAGGGTTGGTGACAGAGGTCACTCTCAAGCTGGCTGTTGTACCGCAGGAGTTCTCCGTGGCTGTCGTCACGTTTCCTTCGATTCGCGATGCTGCTGCTGCTGCCGCGAGTGTCATGAGAGCTGGTGTCCAAGTTGCTGCTATGGAAATCATGGATGAGGTACAGATGAAGGTCGTCAATCTGTCCGGCTCTACTGCGCCTCGCAAGTGGAGAGAACTTCCAACCTTGTTCTTCAAGTTCAGTGGAACTAAAGCTGGTGTCAAGGAGAATATTGCGATGGTTTCAGCTATCGCGAAAGCTCATCGTGGGGGCGACTTCGAATTCGCCAAAGATGAAAAGGAGCAGAAATTGCTCTGGTCTGCCAGGAAAGAGAGCTTGTGGTCTATGCTTGCAATGAGGACGGAGGGCAGTGAAGTGTGGTCTACAGATGTGGCAGTTCCATTTTCTCGGCTGGCTGATATCATTGAAATCAGCAAGAAGGAGATGGACGACTTGGGCCTGTTCGCGAGCATCCTGGGCCATATTGGAGACGGGAACTTCCATGAAAGTATATTGTATGACAAGACTGTACCGGGAGAGAGGGAGAAGGTTGAGCAATGTGTGAAGAACATGGTTGGAAGAGCTCTAGAAATGGAGGGAACTTGCACGGTAGGCATTGTTTCTCCACTCTACGAAAGCTATGCTAAAACTTTGATATAGGGTGAACATGGCATCGGAATAGGCAAGAAAGAAGCCTTGCTGATGGAAGTCGGAATCGATACATTGAGTGTGATGAAGAGCATCAAGCAAGCCCTCGACCCACACTGGATCATGAATCCTGGCAAGATCATGGACGTACCGTCTGTACCTTTAAGTTTTGAGGGTAGTCTTAGTTCGAAAGGATCTCGTGTCTGATCGGATAAATAAAATGGGAGGGCGGCAGCATATTCTCGTTTTGGGTTTCCTTGGACCTCCTTAAGCCTACTTGGGCACCATTTTCATTTTCAACGGGGTTTCCGGTTCTTGCCTAATGGATAGGTGGTCGGCTAGACTCATCCTCCTCACGGGGCGATGCATTTTGGGCGGGCTGGGTTCATGGTAGCATTCTAACGAGCCACGATTTTCCTTTCTCGGGCTTTGTCCTGATCGCGATGACTTTCCATTTCTTTTTCAGCCGAGTCGGGTCTTTGATTTTCTTCTTTTCGGGTGAGAAGAAAAGCATCGATCGGTTGGTGTGTGACATTAGGTAGAAATTAAGTTTGTACCACCAAGACAAGCCGGCACGTGGAGCCTCAAGAGCTGTGCCGACAAGGTACGCACGGCAGCGCAGCACGAAGATCGGTCCCAGAACCAGGAAGAAAAGCAAACAGGAGCTGATATGTACCGCCCGTCCGAGAGCATTCCACCTGCACTGGCCTGCACTCTGCAGCACAGTGTCCTTAAGGCTGAGCTTTGCAGCTCGGAAATTTTCTGCTCCTTCCTGTATGCACTCGCAACAAGGAAGAGTGTTGACCAAAAGTCGGTATGACAAGAAATCTGCAACGTGGTACTGGGCATTTCCAAGACGCAGACGTGGCGTCTAACGGTGAGGGGGAAATGCCGGGGAAAGATTCCTTTTTCGAGATCATTCTGGTCTCAGGTCAAGCTCGGCGAATCTGGTCGTCAGTCGAATGGGTATCTAGGCGGCGCAGCTACATGGGATTGACAGAATCCCACCCAGGACGACCCCCACGTCGAGATCAAGTTTATCTTCCTGCCTTTATCATATCAAAGCTGATGACATCGTCCTCTTTGATATTGATTATAGAGACCCCGCACCTTGTTCTCTCCACCGAAGATGCGGTTCAACACTAGCTTTCGGGTAGCAGCTATACCGGCGCGGTCCAGATCGAGTGGCAAAGGACCGCAGGATGTCCGAGAATCCGAAATCAAGATCGAGAGAAATGGTCTACCCGTTCTAGCTGCAGTCGTGCCGTGAATCCTGCCGATAGGGGCCATTCGGAACGCATCGTGTTGAAAGGACGCCTTGGGCTGCCGCGGCTGGCGGTCTAGAGTGTTTGCGGGGCAGGAAGACCGTTCAACAGACCGACGTCCGCGGGCGTAGAAAATGTATCAAGTGCGTCACTCATTCCTTGCTCCCAACTGGTCGTGGGAAGTTCCATCATATGTGCCACAAAGCGTCTCAATTGGGGTCGTCCTCTTAGGACTTGGAGTCTTGAAAGCATTTAAATCGCCACGAAAAGACAGCAATGAAGAATTTAAACATCAATTCGTAATACTCTATTCCCATCTGTCCATGTTTTGTGTTGCAGTGTAACAACTTCGGCTGCCCAGTGCAAAACGTCTTTGCTGTTCATGGCGGATACCTACGAGTAGTTGCTGTACCTTTGTAGAAGAACGAAAATGTTTGGGAGGGAATCGGAAAGGGTTAGGCGAATTTCGGAGTTAAATATTTTCGGAGTTAACCCGAGTCATACACCGCCTTCCACATTAAGTGAGCTCGTATGAGTATCCGACGTATTTCGCGTCTCCACGAACGCGTCTTAAAACACTCTTTACGCCTCCTTCCCCTTCAAAAACACCAACCCATACGCATACTGCAATCAGCCACAGCGTTGTTTGCCTCCATTTGCGAGATTCATATGCTGCTCATGTGAATGATTTCCTACACCAGGTAAAACACACTACCGCCTATTTGCACGATCTATCTCCTTGGAATTCTTTCAGAGATATACAGAACCCCGTCTGCGAGACAGATTGTTTTCCACTCTTCCTCTTCACTTCAAGCAATTCATTTCCATTTTCTCAACTTCGCTCTTGAATCTGAGGCCGTATTTTGGCGAGGGACTAACGTCTCCTTGGAACTTGGTCTTCGATCAAGATCCTCCTTCGACTTTACCTATTTCAACCTCCACCTCCCCCCATTCCTTCCTTCTTTACAAACACCTCGGCCCTACCACTGACAATTGACAAACTAGATAGGAAGTAGGTCTACTTCTGCAGCTGTCCAAGCGCCTGACATACTTCTCGACTTATCCTCGCCTTCACTTCTTCAACCCTATTGAACCACCTTTGCCCCATTTAATCAACCTCCCTTGAACGCCAATCCCTCTCGATCACCATCACCTGTCTGCCGCACTGGCATGAGAAACGACTCGATCTATTCAATCCCAATGCCATCCACTTGGCTTTGAAGTTGAACGCACACAAATTCTCAGGCGTCTGACAATCTTGAAGGTGACTATACTACTATATCCAATCCCAAAGAAGCCTGACTGACAATAACCAGCCTCGATGATGATCAGATCTACCACCTACCGCACCAACCATGGTGTCAGAGACCACGCCAGAATTCAGCGGGCATCTCGTTCTCCTGGTACTACCTATGATACACGTTTTGCAGGCCAAGCGCTCCCTCTTAAACAAACCTACGACTGGTCGAAGTGGGACGAGTTGGCCGTCATGGTCAGAGGTCTTCGTCCTGAGGAGACAACATGGAATTTGTGGCGTAACTTCCGTACCCAAGGCAATATCGTATTCATTGAACTCTTCGAAGACTGTAAAAATGGCAAGAGAACCGGACTCGCCAAGGTCAAGTTTTCTCCTCCTCCTGAGAATCCTTTCTGGAACATGGGCGCTCCACCAAACCGAGGTAGATACCCTCTTTTGTCCGCCGACGACCGCCTCCAGTACTCTGTCAGCGTTTCTATGGATGAGAAGCAATTTCGTGGACGTCAAATTCAAAGTCCTATCAAGAAGCGTGTCTGGTACGAGCCTCGCATGCGGATGTTTGCTACAGCACTCCATTTCGGAATCATGGTCGACAGGGAGTCTATGATGCCCCTTCGTTCTCTTCAACCGTCTGATACGAGTGATATGTGTTTCTGTGTCGATCTTCTTAAGAATCGCATAGTTGCCACTTTCAACGTGCGCTTCAAGGACCCGCGAACACATGACCCGACAAGCCATTACAGTAGTTCTGCGCCTGGCCTTTTTGATCGTGTCAACAAATTTCGATTTGAGATTCCATTTGGTCAATTGAAGACTATTCAGCGGTTAGATATCAATCAGGAAGTCTTTGCGTTGATCATCTCTCTGGACTCCCCCCCTCAATACTATCGAAAGCGCATGGAAGACCGGGCCTGCCACTCTAATGAGACGGCCTCATGGAACGAGTACGACACTTGGTATCGCCAGACTGATATTGTCTATGACCCTTATCAGCTCCAGACCGCCAAGGTGACTCTGCACAAAGAGACGCCCGTGATTGACATCGGTATGAGTTCCGATCCTAGAATCCCTAAAACTGAGGAATCTTTACTTACATATTAGGTCGTTGGACAACATACGTATTCGAGTTCTCTACTCGTCGAGATGAGACCACTCTGTACGAAAAGATTAGACAGGCTCTCCAGGACTTCAACATCGACATCGTTTCGGTCGCGAGAGTGGATAGGTTACCAGCACGTCTCCCCGATTTGTGGTCTTTGATTGATCCACCCAATTCGAGCCAAGCTTCTGCAGAACTATCGTCCTTGGCTGGCAACGCAATTTCACTGCCATTTGAAGTCAGATATCAACTCGAGGTGTGCATCTCGCGCGAGATCATCAATGAGTATAACATTACAACATCCTTCCTCACCAAGCTTGCACAGATTGCTTCTAATGACTCTGCGAAGGCCCGAAATATTCTTGAATACGTTGCGGGGCAAGAAAAGCGCATTTATGAGCCTACGAGGATCTTCGATGATAACGATGCAGTGGCATTTTCCCCGAAGACAGACATTCCTCACTATTGCGCCTATTCACGAAAGGCGACTATCACGCCAAGCACTATCTATTTCAGCTCTCCTACGGTTGAGACTACTAACAGAGTTCTGAGGCATTACGCCCGGGAAAACCAGGATGGTAGATTCCTTCGAGTTCAATTCACTGATGAATTATTTGAGGTTTGTCATTCAAGGATCACGATGACTTTAGCTAACTTTAACAGGGCCGCATCAATGCATGTGCCGAGAAGCAAAGAAATGACGAAATCTTCACCCGCGTGTATAGGACTTTGTTCAATGGCATTCAGATCGGAGACCGCCATTATGAGTTCTTGGCTTTTGGCAATTCCCAGTTTCGTGAAAATGGCGCGTATTTCTTCTGTCCAACAGACCATCTATCTTGCAACGACATCCGCCAATGGATGGGAAATTTCTCTCACATCCCTGTGGTTGCGAAGTATGCTGCGAGGCTCGGCCAGTGCTTCTCTACCACGAGAGCAATCAACGGCCTTTCGAAGCCTGATATTATCAAAATTGCTGATGTCGAACGCGGCGAGTATTGCTTTACGGACGGGGTAGGCAAGATATCACCCTTCCTTGCTCAGATGATCGCAGCTGAACTGGGTATACGTGCCCCAACTGCGCCCTCTGCATTCCAATTCCGCCTCGGAGGTTGCAAAGGTATCCTTACTGTCTGGCCTGACGCTAAGGATAAGGAGGTCCACATCAGAAAGAGCCAGCAGAAGTTCACCGCAGTCTACAACGGTCTCGAGATTATTCGCTGCTCTCGATTCTCCTCTGCTACACTAAACCGACAGACCATTACAATACTGTCATCGCTTGGAGTTCCTGATGGAGTCTTCCTGGACATGCTTTCTGAGCAGCTTGCCAACTATCAAACTGCTATGAACAATGATGCTGTCGCAGTGAACTTGTTGGTGAGATACATTGATGACAACCAGATGACAATCAACATCGCCACCATGATTCGCAATGGTTTTATGGCAAAGAGAGATCCGTTTGTTATGTCTCTGCTGCATCTCTGGAGATCATGGTCCATTAAGCTTCTCAAGGAGAAGGCCAAGATCGTTGTTGAGAATGGCGCATTTGTTCTCGGCTGCGTCGATGAGACGGGCACATTGCGAGGTTACTCAAAACCCACAATTGCTCGCGGAGAGCAGTTCGCCGAGGAGGATCTACCACAGATCTTCATCCAAGTCCCCGACAAGGTCTACCTAAACAAATATAACGTCATCGAGGGCGTTTGCTTGGTTGGCCGGAACCCATCTCTGCATCCAGGTGATTTGAGGGTTGTTCAGGCTGTAAATGTCACTGCCTTGCACCATCTTCGGGATGTTGTGGTTTTCCCACTGAATGGTGAGCGAGACGTCCCAAGTATGTGCTCTGGCGGAGACCTTGATGGAGACGATTTCTTCGTTATTTGGGAGCAGAAGCTTAGGCCTCCTGAGTGGAATTGTGATCCGATGAATTACACCGCACCGAAACCAAAGGAGCTTGACACGCCAGTCCAGATCACAGATTTGATGAAATTCTTCGTCCGCTACATGAAGAACGACTCTCTCCCCACAATTGCACATGCCCATCTTGCCCAGTCAGATTGGCAACCAGATAGCGTCAAGGACCCGAGATGTAAGTGTGCCCGCGAACTTTTGATTAATTAAACTAACAAGGCGAAGGCTTAGAACTTGCAGCATTGCACTCGAAGGCTGTTGACTACGTTAAGACAGGCGAGCCCGCTCAGATGCCAAAGCGATTGAGACCGGGAAAGTGGCCCCACTTCATGGAGAAGAAGTACAAATCTAAAAACCAGACACACCATTCCGACAGGATCTTGGGCCAGCTCTACGACAAGGTCGAAACCGTCAACTTTGTTCCGCAGTGGCAAGAGCCATTCGATAAGAGAATCCTTCAAGCCTACAACTTAGAGGACTCTGTGTTGAAGTCAGCTCGTCAAGTCAAATCCCAGTATGATACTGCTATGAAGCGTCTCATGGCGCAGCAGGAAATCCGAACTGAATTTGAGATCTGGTCTACTTTTGTTTTGTCCAAGCCGCGAGTTGGAACCGATTATAAGCTTCAAGAAGAGATTGCCGGACTCTCCGACTCGTTGAAGGACCAATTTAGGGCCGTCTGCATTGACAAGGCTGGTAGCAAGGACTTTGCCATTCTTGGACCCTTTGTGGCTGCCATGTATAAAGTCACCAAGGAGGAGTTAGATATTGCGCTTGCTGAATGTCGTGAGACGAAGGTGGTGTATGGTCAAGCAGTTCCCAAGCGTAAGATGGAACCCAAGTACATGCCGCTTATCACATTCCCATGGCTCTTCGAGAAGGAGTTGGGTCGCATTGCGATTGGCATTGACAGCTATGATGAATTGGAAGACCTCGGCCTGGCAACTTTGTCTCTCACTGGTCCGTCTAAGAGACGACAGGGAGGTGGGGTTGTCGATATGGACGATTATATCCAACAGGAAGATGGCGTGATTGTTCACCGAGGCGAGGAACTCGACTTATTCCGACATGGTGATGACTCTGACGACCTCGGAAACGAGAGTGACCTCGAAGAGGCGCGGGCTCTTGGGGATGAGCACTTGGTAACAAAGGGTCGATCAGGAGAGGCTGTTCTGGCTACGGAGTTTGACATGTCTAACCCAACTCCGGACCACCTTCGCGGTGGCACTGGTGTTGAGGATGTCGTTCCCAGAACCGAGCTCGAGGGACTACTCGATCCGCAACATGCTGGTCGACTTGCCCATGAGTCTCAAGCAGGTAGTGGATCTTTCTTTAATGATTGGCAATATGTCCAGAGCCCTCATGACCTGCCCTCTAGTTCTGACGAGGCTGGTGACATTTCCTTCCCAAGCACTGTCGCTAGCGAGGACAGAGGTCTTGGAAATGCTGAGCTTGATGCGCAGCACCATGACGAAGAAGAAATAGTCGACCTGGATGTTCAGCAGTCTCCTCTGGAGGAATTGGCACAGCTCATGGACAGTCCAGAGCGGGATCCTGAGCCTCAGCAACCTCAAGAGGAAATTATCGACATCGATGTGAAGGATTCTCCACTTGAGAAGTTGTCGACCTTGGTGGCGAGCGAGAAGGTATCTGGTGACGCAAAGGACGACAATGGCGATGAGGAAGAAGTTATCGATCTTGCCATCGAGTCAGTTCTGGAGAAATTGGCTCGTACCTTGAGCGCTTAGAGGCTCAATCATCCGTTGAGTCTCTGCCGCTGTCCAACAGCCTTGCATTTCTTCATTCATTTCTGATCGTTGTCTTCTTACATTGTTTTTCAAAAGGCACGTCCGTCATGGGGCATGGTTCATTGTGGAGGAGTTTCGAGGCGCATTTCTCTGTATTAGAGATCTGCTGGCTTTTGACCTGGGAAAATTTGGGAGCATGGATTTCAGAGTCAGCATAGCGTTGCATTGCATTTCCCGGATTAGACAATCCGCGTAGCACTTACCGTAGGTAGCATAACGAATTACGAGCGAGTGCCTTGCAAGAGAGTGCTTCATTGCTGTGGCCCCAGTTCAAGTAAGTTTGACGTTCTCTATCCCTTTACAAGCAGCAAGCAACATCTCCTCAAACAAAGTCGGCTTCTTCATCTCTCCTCTATCCCAAGCATCAGTCAGTTCCCGATAACTTATCAAATCCACATTTAACAAAGCCTTTACCACTCCTTTTCCTCCCTCTTGACCGCCCACCCATCCATGACCCCGCGTGGGAGTCCAAACGTCGTCCCACATTCCGGCATTCCTGTCCAAAGGCAGCGCTTCCACGAACAACGTGAGTGTAAAAGTGCCGTGCGTCATGACGGAATAGACCCCGAGAATCATGTGCGCGATGTGCATCGTTCGCCGACAAGACTCGCCGAGGATCCAGGCCTGGTACGGAGACATAGTGGAAGGGAGAGAGGAGGGTGCCAGATTATACAGTTTCCGGATCATGGATCGCAGTAACGGGAGCCGTGCTACGGCTTGGTTGTACAGATCTGCGTCCAAACGGACCGGAGAGAAGAGGGTTAGGATCTGTAGCAAGATGAGGGATTGTAGACCGACGAGCTGGGAGATGAATGTGTGGTTGTTGGCGATGGCGTTCAGGATCTTGTGGGTTGTGGTGTTGGTGATGTGGGCGATTGTTTGG
Organism: Phialocephala sp. D728; assembly: GCA_003988865.1. Classification (NCBI taxonomy): domain Eukaryota; kingdom Fungi; phylum Ascomycota; class Leotiomycetes; order Helotiales; family Mollisiaceae; genus Phialocephala; species Phialocephala sp. D728. The sequence goes on along the minus strand of QYAJ01000093.1, from coordinate 20,138 downwards.
CAGTTTAGGGGTGTGAGTTGGGTGTGTGCGGCGCAGAGGGAGAAGATGGAGGATAAGGGCTCTGGGAGGGAATTTTGAGATTGGTAGGCTTGGATGAAGAGTGTGCCGCCGCTGTGGACGAATGTTGATGGGAAGCGGAGGAGGTGTGTCCGTAAGTAGGATACGGTGGGCAAGTCCATTGGGAGGATCACTTTGGGGGATTCGAGGATGGTGTGGTCGAGTGATAGTGGGGTTGGGATGGAGAATGAGGTTTGGTTTCCATTGTTGTTGTGAGGGAGGGAACGTCGTCGTGAGCTGTTGGCGGAGATGAGTGGAGGGCTACCGGATGGGGACAAGTTCCCACTGAATGCCCCGGGTTGGTTTTTGTATTTGCATGTTAGGTGCTTGGAGGTGCATCGTTGGCATTGGGGCAGGGTTCGGGAGCATTTTCTTTTGGCTTTGATGCAGGCCTCACATGCTTTTGTGAGAGTCACCGGGTTGTGTTCCATCGTGGCTGAGAGTCAAGACTAACATATTCAACATGATGGAAATAGAAGGGAGAGAAAACAGAAGAGCCTGAGAGGGAGAAGATCTTGATTATGTCGTGAGAATGCAGCCAAGAGATGAAGGTAGTGGTCAGAGTCATTCGCGAGTGGAGACTAGTACTAATTGGGACGAGTGCCTTCGACATACATCTGCAGGTCGTCTTACAGCGGACGCTAAGCCGAATTTTCATTAGTCCCAGCTGCTCCCAGCCTCTCAGACTTCATCCACCTTGCAGGATGTTGATTACTTTCATCAATATCATCAAGGTCTAGCAAATGTGTCTTGGTAAGATGAGCACAAAGCTCCGATTTTATATTCAGTCATCAGCACTCCTCTGCGAATCAGGAGCAGGTATAAGTATACCTGAACTCTCCTCCCTCTTTTCTCTCGGCTCATCAACTCATCGACCTCAGAATTCAAAGCCATTATTTCCTGGATTTTACTATCCCTCTATCTGATTTCTCATCTTCGCATCATGTCTACCCAAATCAAGAACGTAATCATCATCGGTGCATCAGGCAGCATCGGCCCCGCAGTCATTTCTGCCCTCCTCTCCAACAACTTCACCGTGTCAGTTCTCACCCGCGAATCCTCAACCACAACCTTCTCACCAAACATCACCGTCCACCGAACAGACTACTCAACCCCCTCTCTCCTCCAAGCCTTCCAAAACCAAGATGCCGTCATCTCCGCAATCGCCACCCTCTCCACCCCTCAACAAGCAGCCATCATCGACGCCGCCGTCGCCGCAGGCGTCAAACGCTTCCTCCCCTCTGAATACGGCATCGATACCTCCATTCCTGAAGTAGCTACCCTCGTCCCTCTCGCCAAGCCAAAGCAAGAAACCATCCAGCATCTACGTTCTAAGGAATCCTCAGGTCTGTCCTGGACGGCGATCTGCGTGGGTAAGTTCTTCGACTGGACGTTCCGCATCCCCGGACTTCAGGGATGGAATATCCCTAAGCGCAAAGCACTCCTGTTCGATGACGGAACGTATGAATACGAAGCTACGAATCTGGAGCAGATCGGACGTGCGGTGGCTGCTGTTCTTTCACCGGAGCATTTGGAGGAGACGCGGAATCAGTTCGTGTATGTGAATTCGTTTACGGTATCGCAGAAACAGGTCTTGGAGGTGCTGGAGAAGATCACGGGAGAGAGGTTTGAGGTGGGGTTTAGGGGGATGGAGGAGTTGCTTAGGGAGGGCTTGCCGGAGGGGGAGGGGTGGATAGGAGATGCGAGTATTACGGCGGCGCTTTATGGGAGGGGGGATGTGAATGGGTATTCGAAGACGAGGGGGTTGTGGAATGAGAGGTTGGGGTTGCCGAGGGAGGATCTGGAGGAGAGTTTGGAGGGGATTGTGAGGGAGCTGGACGCGCAGAAAGCTTAGCTATTGGTTTAAGTACCGGGTTGAAATAATAGTTTTGTGGAGGTTGGATCTCATAGCGGTATGTGGGAGGCAAAGTGGTTGAGTCAATGACAAGGTAGTCTGTCAAAGGGTTGTCTCGAGTAACTTTAAATGAAAAATACATCCTGGGGTATATCCAAACACCAACTCCAAATATGCAATACCTTTTCCAAACCTCACCGAAAGCAAGAAGTCAATAATCTCGGAAGACCAGAAAACTTCCTCCTCTTCACAACCTTAATTTCCTTCTCCGTCTGATTCTCCACCGATTCAACATCCTCATCCTGAAACCTCTTTTCAGTCATCTCAGCCCCCTCAGCCTTCGCCTCTTTTCTCTCCATTTTCTTCTTATGAACCTCAACCTCCCCCAATCTCACGACATAAGTCTTCTCGCTCTCCTCCACATCCGCATTTCTCCCACTCACAAAACCTCCCCTCTTCCTCGTAGCAGTCAAAACCAGCCCCCCCTCCTCATCAATAAACCCCCTATCTCCCGTCTTAAAATACCCGTCTCTCGTAAACCCAGGTAGGTTGGTGATAGCAGTATAGCCGGGTAAGATACTCGAGCCCAGGACGCAGACTTGGCCGATTTGCCCGCGGGGAAGCGGGCTGTCGTCCGAGTCGAGGATCCGTAGCTCTAGACCATGGGCTCTGCCTACCGAGCCGGGTTTGCGCATCATGGATGTTGATGTAGATCTGGGCTGAGCTACTTGAATAGAAGAAGGCGAGGTTTGGATAGGGGTAGGTGATGAAGTCGTCTGCGGGGAAAGAGCGCCGATTGTGTTCCCTTCTAACACGGGAGCATCGAGTAAGATTTCCATCCGCTTCAACACGTTGGTAGGTAGAGTCGCGGAACAGGAACGCACGAAGCGGATTTTGGGTACGGGTGAGGGTAAGGAGCGGAGAAGGGATTGGTGCATGGGTGGGATGGCCGTGTACCATGTCCCGGAATAGGTGGCGAAGTCGGACCAAAATTCTTGGGCGGAGAAGCGGGGTGGCATTATTATTGAGCTTTTGGCGGAGAGCGGGGAGAGAAAGGAGGCGAGCAGGCCGTGGATGTGGTAGAGGGGCATGATGAGATGGGCGCGGTCGGTGGGTGTGAGATTGTAGGTGGTGATTTCTTGGTGGATGGTGTGGCAGAGAGTTTCATGGGTGAGTGGGGTCTATGGTCTATTAGTTTGGATTGTTTTTGAGAAGGGAGGGAGGGAGGGAGGGAGGGAGGAGGGACTACGAACTGCTTTTAGTTGACCTGTCGTTTCTCGTGTGTGGAGGATCACCCCGACGTCACTTTCGATGGGCTGCTCGAGCTCGACGCCGGATCTCTTCCTCGTCTTGCCGAAATCCATGATTGTGAGGTTGACTTCGGAGCCATCCCAGTAGATCTCACCCATTGCGGTCCCGCATCTTGTTGCAGCGCGGACAACGTTGTTGTTTTCGGATACAGCGCCTTTTGGAAGTAAAATCAAGGGGACATTCGGGCCTTGGAGACAGAATTCGAATTCTTCTTGCTTGTATGCCGGGTTGAGTGGGGCTGCACTGGATCGTTGGAAAGTAGTTGCAAGGAATGCGACTGCGAATTCAATGGTGTTGGGTAGCGAGAGAGCGACGGTATGTTTTGGAGAGATGCCGAGACTGGCTAGTCTTTGCTGGAACCTCAAGGCTAGTTGAAATAATTCTCGGTGGGATAGAGTGATTGGAGAGTGGGGAGAAGGGATGATGAGAGCTGTTGATTCAGCATCGCTCGATAGAGAGGTGAAAAGAGTTGCCATGGTTGAAGTTAATCGTTGGCAATACAAGACTTGAATATCGTGAAGAATGCAACACTTCCGATAGACTGAAGACAAATCAAGTGCAGACGCCTACCTCTTATTTTACTTCCTCTCATTTGATGTTACTATTCCGAGGCCAATAGTGGTACATTTCCCCCCGCCGGACACCGAAAGAACGGGGCTGCTGTAGTGCTGACATTTTCTTTGGTACAGTGGGTTTAGCGACGCTGAGCCCCGCGCTACAGGGGCTGGACAGCCTCCGAAGGCCCGTGTCGATCAGGATCTTGCACGAAAACAGCGCACCGGTAGCTAATGATATTTGGGGGTCCTTACTTTTTAACCAATTACTTCGTAGTTGGTCCTTAATCCAACTTCCTCCATGAACAAAAGTCCGCGGTGCTTATTTTTCAAGCTGACACCAGCTAGACAAGAATTATTAAGCTTTTGCCAAATCAGTTCCGATTTCAAGGCTCGCATGGTCAATCTTTGAGACGCAGAGGAAGCGCGGTCAGGAGAGAGTGGAGCTCATTCTATCGCTCAACTTGGCTCAATACGAAGCTATTCGCAGGGTGGCTTGTCATAACATGACGATGCAAGTAAAGCGACACACAAAGTCACCGCAATCCTCAATATTGATGATATTTCAGGCCATACTATCCAGACCAAGCAAATTGCGTGTGGTTTTCGGCAGAAACCTTGTTCTCCACTGAAAGACACTTGAAAAGAGACTCGCTGTATGCGCTCCAAACTGCCCAATTGCTATCAACGCATGAAGAAATAGACAGAGAAATAGTTCCAGTCATGCCCCTGTTCAAATCAATCCGATGGAGTCAGAAACGTACAGACACTCCACCCGTACACGCTCCTCCCAAATCCACCGCACATCGAGACCATCTTGCTAGATACTCACAGTCTCGTTGCGCTGAACTGCTGCATCAAATCCAAATTCTAAAATTGCCTCGACGCGGGTTCCCCACGATTCGGATGTCAGTTCCCTTGCAGTGGTCGAAGATGCACTTGCAGATACTACCTAGCAACCCACGTGGAGACGACCCAGGGAAGAGGCTAGCAGGGGAGCTCGCACAGTCGGTCCAATCAGTACAGAACGCAAAAATGGAAGCTTGGGGAGCAAAAGACGATAGGTGTTAGAGCCGATTCTGGTATCGGTGAGTGTGCCTAGAGTGGCCTTGATGTCGCCTGGATAAGACGACAGTAGCCAGTATTGAACTGACTCTCATCCCCACGCTTTGGCTATGAGGCCTTCCGGGGAATAATGGACAAGACAGAGTAAGTGCGAAGGATGGAAGGATGGAAGGATGGAAGGATAGAAGGAAAGTTGTTCGCCGAAGATGAGAATATCAGCAGTACGGTAGAGTCCGTGCGTGCACCCAAGCCTCGTTCGGGATGGCGAGTAATGATGAAAGCAACACGTGAAATTCTGATAAGTACGCTCGAGGTACGCACTACCTCACTGATGGTGGTACAATCCTACCACGAGCTTTCTCCCTCAGTCTTCGTCAATTATTCCTACAACACCATTTACTGGCTCACACAACACGATTCATAAGGCGCATGAGCTGAGTGCTGTGCTCGCCATTCATCGTCGTTAGTATTGCTACCTCTTTCCTGTCATACGGTATGCAAGATCGGTCCCTGGCCAGTGGCCCAAGGTTATCCGTGCCCTGCACTATCCCCGCGGTCGCTGGACCGAGGAACTCGTGCAAAGAAGCAATCTCCGCTACCTCCCAGCCTGGCAGAGTACTTAGTCTGCGATCATGTCTCCATCTTCTTCCCCCAAAGAGCGTCTTCATTTGCTTCGCGCAAGCGTCTGTCACCAAGAATATTAGTTCTCTCCTATCTGCTCGATAGGCAACGAACCCTCTCTCTGCATTCAGAGCAACGATCCCACCTAGTATCCTCGTTGCTTTCTGCCTTCACGCTTCGCACGCAATCATGTCCAATTTCTCATTCTTTGCAATCCCTACGTATTGGGCTTTGACCATGGTTCCACATGTGTATGCGGTCTCAATCATGAAGAAAGCCAACAATGGGCGATGGAACAACAACGCCCCGCGATCATCGAACTGGGATGCTTCACTGCGCAAGTCGACGCCATCCGACATCTACAGTCGCTACGAGCGAGGAAGGGCTGCCCACTTCAACGGCATGGAAAATCTCTCGTTGTTTATTGGAGCGATCATGGCAGGCAACATCGCGAAACTCGATGCCAATACCCTCAACGTTTTTGTCGTGGCTTATCTGCTCTCGCGCGTCCTGTACACTGGGTTCTACATTCATATCAGCAGCCACAGATTCAGCTTCATCCGGAGTGTGTGGTGGATGGCGGGCGTTTTGATGTGCTTGGGGGTGATTGTTCGCAGCGGCATGGCACTGGCTTAGGATGGAAAGGATGGAAAGGACCGTTATCGTTCACATGCTAATCCTGATGAAAAAATATCATGAGGCTGAAGGTGGTGCGGTAGAGAGCCTATCTCAGCTCTTGAACGGATTTCAGCTTGGTCGTACAGAGGAACTTATACTTTCCTCCGGAAGCTCACATAAAGATTCTGGCGCGCCGTTTCCCAATCGTCTTCTCATTGCATGCATATGCTTGAGATCCCTAGCTTGACCATTGGGCAGACCGACGAGTCTTCTCTACAGAATGATACGCCTGTTGCCCATCACACGTAAAATATCCATGTTAGGGTGGACATGCTGGTCGCGTGTCAGCAACAGCCTCGAGTGAGTACAAGGATGTTCATCTCTCAGCTTGTCCAACGCCCTGCCTTCGTGCCTCAAATCCTGCAGTATTCTCTTTGTGCAGACTCATAAATATGAGGCAGCCCTTTCACATGTGAATTAGCTTTCTTCATCAGCCCAAATTTGCTTTTCCTGGGGCCGTCACACTGTCACACGGCATATTCCCGCCAAGGGCAGGAATGTCAGCCTTCGCGAAGCTGACTGAAGACCCCCTTCCTTTTCGGTTACGGCTGTTTAAAGGAGGCGCTTCCCCACGTCATTTAATCTCCAGCAATCTCACAAACATCAACCATGAACGGAACCATGAACGGAACCATGAACGGAACCATGAACGGAACCATGAATGGGACCAAGGCGAGCAAAACGGGCAGTGGCCGCATCATGGAGAAAATCGCTCCATTGCGTCCCAAATCATCCACCATGAGGAATGGAACAATACGACTTCAGCCTGGCAGTGGCCGAATCAATCGGAACCTGTCTTTCGGCCAAAATCCTTTCATCACGATTCCTCAAGATGTTGATCAGAATCCGTTCCGTCTGGTCTGGGATGATGTCTGCTCTGTATTTCAGCTCAGCACACTTCTCCCCTTAATCATTATCCCACTCGGGCCTTTCAACTCTGGACCCTTGGACGAATTATATCCATCATGGTCCAACATGTGGGCTCTGACGCTCCATATGGTGCTACTCATTACTCAAATGTTGATGATCGTCACATTGCCAATCATGGGTGTTCTTTTCTGGTTCCTCCCTGGACTTGTCAACCTGATGTATTTTGTGGCTTTCATTGGCATAACTTTTGTCTTCAAGAGACTACTCAATGGTCCGCCGACGACGGAAGCATTGGTTGGACTTCCAGATGGTCTCGACCCTGTCAACGACGAGCACGAGTGTTGGTTTTTCATCAATGGTATCGCGACAGGGTCAGTACGCCGGTCTCAGCCTTATTACAAATGCTAATGTTCCTCCAGAAGAGGCTGGCTTCAGTCTAACCTAGACCTTCTTGCTCGAACTTTCCAACGAGAGGTTGTTGGGATCCGCAATATCACGTGGGTTTCCCCTCTCCTCTCTCAACAAATGCAAACTCAAATCTAACAAATTCCTAGAGCTGGATTCATATTTGATCTTTTCGAGTGTATAATCCAACGTGATCTAGACTACAAAACCAAAGATATTCGTATAGGCCGCGCACAACTTCGTTCTGCTCTTGCTGCTCCGTCCACCAAAAAAGTAGTTCTCATCACCCATTCCCAAGGCGGCATCGAGAGCTCCTCTATCCTCGACTGGCTCCTAGCAGACCTCTCGGCAGAAGTCATCTCCAAGCTCGAGATCTACAATTTCGGCAACGCAGCACGGCATTTCAACAATCCTTTGATCAAAACGCCTGGTCCTGGAAACGTGGGTGAAGGCAAAGGCGGGAGAGGCGAGAGAGTCATCAAGTATATCGAGCATTACGCCAATACTAAGGACTTTGTGGCCAATATCGGAGTCCTGAATTTCACGAGTCCACAAGCTCAGCCTTACGCGGATGGGAATCCCTTTTATGGACCAGTGTTTGTGAGAGAGGGTTCGGGACATCTGCTGAATATGCATTATCTGGATAAGATGTTTACGATGAAGGATGGGAAGGTGGATGATGCTGGAAATGAGTTCATGAATTCTACGCTTCCGGATAGGTTAGTGCTTGAAATGATGTTTTGAGTTTTGGGTGAGCTGTGCTAATTCATGGTAGGCGTGAAGGAGGGGAGATGGTTAATGGTAGTGGTGAACCGAAGAGGATCAAGGATGTTTCGAGGTTGTGGGAATATAGGAATGGTCGGAAGCCAGCTGATGACTAGGTAACATTCAAGGAGAAGTGAGGTGAGATTGATGAAAACGGCATTGATATTAATAGCAGATGAATGTCTAGCGCGTGTGGGAGTATATTTCAAAGGTCGGTGGTGAGTGATCAAAAGAGAATCGATTTTTAGCACCTCGCACATGTGATGAGGTTAGTGGAGAGGGGAATGATGAGGCTTTCTATACCTGCCTACTTGTCTAGGCAACTAAATTGTTGTTGCACAATCAGAATTTCATCTATGACGAAGCCACAAACCTTCGATTGAAAAGTGACGAGAGAATCAACACTTTGTTGCACATCGAAGCAATCAGTGACGATGCATACGCACGCAAGTGCGTTCCCGGGTTCGTCATCCCTATCTCAATCATCAACAACAACGGAAGCCCCTGATAAGTACAGCACGCGCGGACCAGAGTTCGTTGCACGTGGCATCCATGACGAAGCTTCTGTGACGATAGCTCCTTCGGATTTTGGAGTTGTGTTGCACATCCGTATCGAGGTAGTGACGAGACTGACGATAAACAAGCGAGATCGAGTTAGGGCTCGTTTCGGTGTCTGTTGTAAATATGGGGAGAGGTGAGGTGAGGAGAAAAAGTTTGGTCGTGCGCTGGAATAGAGCTGATGGAGAGTTCGTTGCACGTCATGTTTATGACGAGGGATAAAGCTGGATGGAGTTTCCGAGAGCGGGGTTTGGAGTGTGAAGTTCATGCTTTGTTTTCCTATTGCTCCTCGTAGTCAGGTCGTCGAGATCGTGACTGAAAAAAAAGGGGGCGAAAAACTCTACAGCTGGGCGGTGTGAAATATGGATATTTAGCACTCGATTCGGTTTGTCTTCTGGGAAGTTTTTATGATCACGGATCGGATCGGATCGGATGGTAGCAGCTTATACTTATATCGAGGAGGAGCCCTGCAGAACAGGGCCTGTTTCCATTCGGTTTGTTTTGAAAAAATTGCGCTGAACGAGTAAGGAGAAAGAAAGGGTATCGGTCCAACGTAAAACCTCACACACCACGTGAAATGAACCTCGTGAACGCCGTCCCGACCTCAGCGCAAGCCTCTTGGGCTCGTCCTATAATATCATACAAAGAACACCACGCCCTTGCTATCTCCTCCTTCCCAACTTATCCGCCTATGCCATCCCTGTCGTGCTCTTCTCGTTTGAGAATCTTTGATGTGGATAGATGATGCGGTCGGTGTTCGTTATCTGATCGCAACTTCCTCCCAATCATCTCTTCGGATGATGGTTGATTCGTCCACGCTTCGGATGATGGTTGAGTCTTCCACACTTCGAATGATGGTGGATTCATCTAAGCTGCGGATGATGGTTGATTCGTCTAAGCTGCGGATGATGGTCGAGTCATCAAGATTTCGTCCGATGTTTACCGAGGCGGGAGGTGAGAGCATCCAAGCTGGGATGACGCGAGCAGAGATGGTAGTTGCGAGAAGGAGGGTGAGGAGGGGTTGGAGGGATGATGGACGCATCTTGATGAGATAGATATTGATGAAGGATTGAAGAGGTAGAGAGGTATGTTTGGTAGTCAAGGACTTGAGAGGATGTTTTGCTTGAAGACTTTCGTGAAAGCTTGAAGAGAAAAGAGATCTACAACAGCAGGAAACTCTCTTCATATAAACTTTTCAGCTCGTACCTCCTCGTTCATCAAAGGAAAGGAAGGACCCCTCCATCTGTGTCAAACATCTTAAGCTTCTTGTTCCGCGGGGCTGAGCTATTCTGCCACGGCAATATGCCGGAAAAGATTGACCATGCGGTGATCTGATAATCATCCAGCGGCGATTGACAGATGCGTTTGCGTGCGAAGGGGAAGATAGGCAGAGGGAAGAGACGTTTCTGAGACAGGAGTTGTGTCAAGGGGTGAGATGAGGCTAAGCGAGACGCGGTTAAAATGGTAGGGGGGCTTGGCTATAGGGGAGGAGGAACATGAATTCGCGGGAATGATGATTTCAGTTTATGTATAATGAGATGCTATTGGTTGATAAGCTAGAGGAGCTTGGGTATTGGTATCGGATTGAATGCCGAGGGCTTGGTTCATGTTTGTGATCACCAGCAGCAATACCCACCATCAACAACCTTGCGGCTGTTAGTTGATGGGAACAACTAAAGCGTGACTCCTGTGTGCAAAGACGTGCGGGACTTACGATATCGCAGCCATTGAGGTATGAGCTTGCATCACTCGCCATCCATACAATTGTGCCTTGAAGTTCACTGGGATGCGCAAGACGACCTAGAGGCACATCTTTGACCCAGCCTGCCTCGATATGCTTTCCTTCTTTTTCCAAAAGATCGATGATTAAGTCCGTCTTCATGTAGCCCGGGCATAGATTGTTGACCCGAATGCCTTTTGGACCCCACTGCAATGATCAGTGGCTGAGTAGGTTTGATGGACGTATATCAAATCAAGGCATACCTCTGTTGCGAGACTCCTTCCAAGCAACGAAACCGCGCCTTTCGACTACATCCAGTTAGTAAGTGTGATCAGCATCTGGGCAATGCATGCAATGTACATCATTCAAGATAACGGAAAATCAAAGACTTACGGCATTGTACGCTGCTTGCTTTTGCGGACGCACGCATATTTGAGCACTCATGCTAGAGACTAGTATTAAATTGCCCTTCATCTGCTGCTGGATCCAGTGCTTTCCAGCTTCTTTGGCAAATAGAAAGCTGCCATTCAGATTTATATCCATCATCTTCTTCCATCGGTCGTAAGCGTAGTTCTCGGCTTCAAAGTTCTCCACGATGCCTGCTGCTGTCACGACGACGTCCACTTTACCAAAATCCTTGACAATAGTTCCCCATGTATCTTGTACTTGTTCTTCGGATGTGACATCGCAGGCGTAGGCTCGCAATTCGGGTGTGTAGTTTTGGGTCGAGGGTTGGGCGGAGATGTGCTCCGTGATGTGCTTGATAGAGGCCTTTCCTCCTTCTAATGATAAGTCTATGCATGCGCCGCGTGCGCCACTCAGTGCAAAAGCAGTTAGGAATTCTTTTCCAAGACCTCGAGCTGCTCCGGTCACTACGCATGTCTTTCCTTCTAAAGAGAAGGAAGGGAGTGTCATGATAGTTCGACAGGGTCGCGCGGTCGCGATAGGCCTGCAGACAGCATTGCGAAATAGGCTTCGGCGAGCGAGTGGAAATAGAGAAGTCGACATTGACAAGGTATTCGATACGAAGGTTGTAATGAGGAAGATCGCTAGCTTTATATTAGTTGCTGTGGATTAGTCTGTAAGCAATGGAGCAATTGACACTGTACCACTTCGCTGTACTTTCCTCAGTGACGCTGGCCAAGTGAGGGGAAAGCGGGCACAACCATCGTGAAAATGGTCGGGGGTCTGAGGGGTTGTCAGGAGATGATGGCGCAGCGGCACGGGTTGGAATCAGCGGAGACGGAAAGGAGGGACCTCGTCACACGCAGTACCGAGTCGACATCATTGTCCATCTATCACGGCTGTCATTTCCGGCGTATCGTGCTGTCTTCATCAAGCAGTCATCAATCGCTGGGTTGAAACTTGCTCTTTTTGAAGTTGTGGTCTGCGGTGAAGTGCGAGGACGTGTAGATCAATTTAGGTTTACGTGCAGAGGCGCATCACGTGACACTTCATATCTTGATCGATGAACACATATTGTACATACATGTACATTATGTAGTAACATTGCAGGCTTTTCAGACGACATGATGCACACTAACGGCGGTTGCTCTCCCTCGGCAGCTCCTTGTGCCCTTAAGCCGACCTCCAGTGTACCTCGTCATGATCTCAATGCCCGAAGCGCCTGTGTGCCACTCAACCGTCTTGATTCCGTTTCCCTTTCCTCTGGAATCATCTGATATTTGAGGTTGAAGTGTCGACCTTCAGCTGGCATCTGTGCATGTCAGGAGTCGTTCGGTTTTATTATATTCTCTCGTCTCTGTTGAATGGTGTCCTGAAAACAAGACTGAACCAACCAGCGAACCATAGATCGTGACAAGCATCCTATAGCGATAGTCACTGTCCAAGCTGCTGTCGAACGACGGGTCCATGCCCCCGTTCACCAGGTCTGCTCGGCCGTAGTATTGGTCCATGGGGTCCTTGAGCTTGCCCACTTTGGTCTTGGTCGACTCTCTCCCCAACAGCGCCATCCCGGTTTGCTCTCCAGATGCCTCCTTCCTCACCATCAAATTCCTCTTTTTTCCACACTTCAACCTTTTCTTTGCATTCTTCCAGGGCTTCTTCACCAGCTTTCCAAGCAGCTTGGCGATGAGGCGAAGATACCGTGATCAGAATGCTCTCCTCGCCAATGGGGACAACACCAAGACGATGCACCATAGCAATTGATGTAAGAGAATGCTTTTCTCGAACAGATTTGCAAATGGTAAACATAGTCTGGAGGGCCCGTGGCTCATAGGAGGTATACTGTAATTCTTTGACAGGCTTTCCAGCGAAATTATCACGTGTTGTACCTGATACAGGTCAATATTAAGTTTTTCAAGAGGGATTCAATCGTATCTTGCCAGCAAAGAGGACAATAGCGCCAGCTTTCGGACTTCGGACTCGATCCATCATCAATCTGGTATCGAGATGGCTATGAGATAATGCAACATAACAGCCATCTTCTTGTAGCTCACTCGCCATGACTGCAGTGGAATTAGTTCGAGAGACTATGAGGAGGAAAAGCGGCCTGTAAACTAAAGGAAGTTGTATGTTAGCATCACGTGATAAATCTACCCCGGCGCTACGTTATGCCGAAGATCGCTTTCACTAACTCCGCTCACAGTCGCATTCTTTACCTGCTACATACAAACTCGTACTTACCTTACCTTGCGAAGAATCTCCATCGCAAAGCAAGATGAATCACAGCCGGCCAGTGCGCCCTTCTGGCCATGATTCCACCATGTACGACGACGAATCACGCGCGGAAGACTATTACAATAGCACCTCATCCTCCCAAGGTTACCAAAATTCGCGGCAGGGTAAACGATAGATTGGAGATGGAACCTACTTTGAATTATGCTGATATTCAATGTCTCAAGATTATCCAAGATCACCTCCACGGGAAAAAGCTGGCGGGAGGCCAGCGTATGGAGAACGGCATTCTATGGAGGATCGGCACCACAACTATGATCGGAGACGTTCGCGATCCCCACGAAGAGAAGGCAGAAGCCGCTATACCGATCGAGATAGGGAAGACTATCGATCACCATCGCGCGATCGAAGTCGCAGTCGTTCCCCATACTTTGGCGGTCCTCCAAATCGCAACGTTATACTAGAGGGAATACCTTTAGAATGGACTCAGGAAGACGTTGGCCGCCCCATTTTCCCTTCTTGCGGATCCTCCACCATTCCAACCCACTTTTACCATAAGTGTTTGTTAAGCAAAACTTTGAACTCTGGCTAAGCAAGAGTTGGCCACTGTGGCCGTTCTCTCGGATTTACAGATTCTCAATGAACTTCAGCATGGTCTTCGACTCGAGGGCCTGGAAGAGGTCAGATTAATCAAAGACAAGCGCACTGGTAAGAAAACCCGAAATTACCCCAGACTCGGGCTGATTTACTTGACAGGACAATCCCGCGGGTTTGCGTTTGCACAATTTCTTGGTATCAGTGATGCGAGACGATTTCTCGATCGATGCTATCCTACCGTGCAGCTTTATGGCCCAACGCATGCCGACCTGGCAGCAACAAACGATCCTAGTAAAATCAGGATAGCCTATAGTCGAGATAGAGACGATCGAGACAAAGCCGGCAAAGGTGAAGACGATTGGAAGTGTGAAGTTGTATGTTGTAATGCGCTTTTCGTGCTCTAACGGCTGACAGGATGTAGTGCTACCTTCCAAACTTCTCTCATCGGACGCTGTGTTTTCGATGTAACGCTCCGAGGACTCGTACGTCACGCCTGAACCATGAAGTAAGCGATACTGACCTGTATAGGAGCAACAGCACATGGAGTTGTTGTTGCCCAGACTAATATGTCGACATTTTCTGGCTTCGCGACCACTGGTGATAGCGATGTATCGCCAGATGGCACTGCATCTCAGTTTCTGCTCTTGCGTGGTCTCGAACCTGGCGTGACTGAGGAACTCCTAGCTAAAGGTGTCAGCAAGCTGTGCAAGACCAAGGCTAGCACTCCTCCAGCCGACCTGCAGGGTGCAAAAAAGAGGCAGATTGCGTCAACTACAACCGATGCTAGTCTCGGCGCCAAAGATGGCTCTCTACGACGAGTTCTATTGGTTCGTGATAGGAAAACGAACGATAGTTGGAGATATGGTTTCGCAGAATTCAGCACCGTCGAAGATGCACAAGCTGCGATGGCTAAGTACAAGGCTTCCGACAAATTTACAATTTCTTCGAAGCCTGTCCTGCTATCATATATTCATGCTGGAGTCTTTGTGCCGGTCCTTCGTCCACTTGGTGACGAATACGCCAAATGTACCTTCAGTCCTCTGTCGAATGCAGCCGTCAAGCTTATGTATTGGGATGAAGCAGCTTATGCAAACGAATTTGCTGTTGCGTTGGCTGACACCCCATCGGCCATCAAGACTAAAGAATCGGAACATGCAAAACTCGCAGCAGCCGCTGCCAACGAAGGTCTTATAGGCAATGGTAAGGACGGAGAACCTCGGTTGAAGAAGAGGAAGGTGGATAAGGATTCGAAAGTTGTGGCTCCTCATCTACAATTTTGGACTAATAGACACGCTGAGCTTCATGGGATCCCATCTAAGGACTCGGAGGAGGAGACACTGGATTCTGGACCTTCTGTTCCTCAAAAGAAAGTCCCTGTATCTACACAGGCACCGCCCAGTCAAACTTTCGCCGACTTGGAACGGAAGTGTTGTCTTTTGTGCTCAAGACAATTCAAGACCGAAGTAGAGGTTAACAAGCATGAGCGTATGAGCCAGCTTCATAGAGATAACATGAACAATGAGGATCTTGTTGGTAAAGCGATAGCAAAGCTCAACAAAGCCAAAGGATCGGCCATCGAAGGTTCTGCTTACCGAGACCGAGCCAAGGAACGACGACAGGCATTTAATCAACCCAAGCAACCTGCTGCACAGCACAACCGGGCTTCAAAGGAATTGATCGACGGTTCAAACCCCAAGAAAGAAGATGAAGAGGCGTCACCCATTCAGTCTAAGGGGGCGGCTCTTTTGGGCAAGATGGGTTGGACTGCTGGGAAGGGGCTAGGAGCACAAGGGACGGGAAGGACTGATGCAATTGTTACCGAATTATACACCCAGGGCGTTGGATTAGGGGCACAGGGTGGGAAAGTTGGAGATGCCACGGAAGAAGCTCATCGGCAAACCAAAGGGAGCTACGCCGATTTTGTGAGCAAGGCAAAGGACAAAGCAAAAGAGAGGTTCGAGAGTCTGGCATAGATAAGAGTATGTTACGATTGGACTCGAGTCGCTTCCCGGCCACCAGAATTCTACCATTGGGAAAGCCTTCTGTAATCGTACCTTCATAATTGCTTCTAGAATTACCCGCCCACCATGCACGGTGCCAGTTTTTCTCGAGGTTGCGCCGTGCTTGGTCAAAAGCAACTCTTGGCCTCCTTCTCCAACACAGATGCGCCACAACCTCAAGGATCACTGGCTATCTCTGACCTGCCCAACTCGAAGCGGTAAAGCGTGCCCGCCACCAACTGCAGGGATCTGTTGGATTTAGTATCTTACTGACTTGCTTTTCCTTCCTCTCTAACGATCGCGGCTCCCTTGTCACATATCACACACACTCAACTGAGCCGTCCTGGATACCTGCTACATCGGCCAATAATTGACCTGGGCCGGTCTCAGCTTCCGACCGGCTCACGGCCCCCGCTCTTCACCAACTGCCTCACATTTGCGGACTGCGTCGACTACACAAGAACCTCATTATATGTTGTGTTGTTTGTTTTGTTTGCTTTCATTTCCAGAACTTTTCACTTCCATCCGATGTTCTTTCTCTCAAAGATTGTCTCATAGCACGTCGCCCCACATGATCGGTCCATCAGAACGTATCAGCATGGCTGAATTCCCGTCGCTCAAGATAGAAGACCTTTATGCGGTTCTGTGTTATCACAAACAACATCCAACACGAAACAGCGCCGGATTAGACGCTGATATGAATAAATTCTTTCATAATTGGGTAGCTGCCGGGAACCGTATTTCTCCAACCAGGAAACGTTCCGAGGCCGCCCTGCATTGTGCTCGAGAGTTCCTGCTGGATCGCAATCGTGCGGAGAAGCTCTTTCCCCCGAATTTTGACGGCGCTGTCGAATGGCCGGTCGAGCGTGACTAGTAAGTTACTTCTAGTCGACAAACGAAAAGCTCGTCCTAGCTCGAGCAAAGTTGTTTCTCGTTCTTAGTTTGGTTTTACGATCTGAACGAGTCTGGCCTGACACGTAGTAGTATCGAAGAAGCGGTTGGACATCTCTTCCGTCGGAAAGCAATAAGTTCCAATATTGTTGCTGTTCAGCAAGAGACAAAGCGGAAGAAAGCTGCCGGCATTCCTACGCAGCAGGCTGATAAGAGTCAACGTAACAGAAAGAGAAAGCATACGCTGCGTGTTCGTCTTCAGCACACGAAATTATCATATACCACTGACCACTTGCTTACAGGAAGAGAAGGACAGCTGTGAAGCTATTCTTGAGCTGACTACCATGAAAGAATGGAACGAGCCACCTAACGATCCCAGCGTGAAGACGTGCATCGATTATATTAGGAGTCTTGACCCGAAGGATGATGAGGAGCCAAGGGGGCTCACCAAAAAATGGCTTGCAACGGTAGTATCTTCCATTTGCACATCCTCACAGGTCAAAAGCTTACTCCTGATAGGAGGGCGCTGCTTGGCCAGACTCCGGTCATCGCCTTGAGCGCTTTATGCATGATAATGACTTCTACCTTCTAGTCAATCATGGGGAGGATGAAACTCCTTGCAGCATCAAATTTGCCAGCAGTCTTCGACAAGGTACCGAGATACAGGATATTGGGCCTAAAGAGAGTGCCATTTTCTTGAGGAAGATTTTTGAACGGATAAATCAGGTTACCCGGCAGCTGACGACACATCCAGCTTTCGTTCTTAAATGCCGCCGCGATGCTACGGTGCACAAGACAGAGCGCTTTGACGACAAGTGGCGAGTAAAAGAAACATATTGTAGGTATTTAGTGAAAGAACCCCTCTCCTATTTTAAATAGTCTCATGATCTTCTCCTGAGGCAATGTCTCATTTCTCCCGAAATATTCTATATCGAGAAGTTGCTTATTCTACCGACACCTAGGGACTGCTGCCCAACTTCCCGACTTTGGCGATGCCGAACAGAAGTCTGTCAAGCGCCGCAAATCCAAAACACTTGAACGACAGCAATCATATGCTCCACCCTACGTACAGCCACGAGCAGAAAGTACAAAGCAAATGCCCGAGGCAGATCTGCTGATGTCTAAGGCTGCGGATGCGTTAGGACTGAGTGGCTGCTTACCCGAACTTCCGGGCCTTGAAGCACCTCTCGGCATTGATCAACACATGGTAAAAGTCACCAACTTAAATCGACTATAGCACTTGCTAATCTCCCCTTCAGGGCATTTCGTCAGCTGACCATTTCATTTCGGGGATAGCTGAGAATGTTATGCTCTCTGACCCACCAACTATTTCAACAAGGAGCTTGTTTAGCAATGACAGTATCGCAGTCGATGCGATCCAGATGTGGACGAATGAATACACTCCAGCTACCATGCCGGATTTGTCTTCGCCACGAGAGCCAGTCTCAAGAAAACAGGGGTCAGTCAGTAGAGAAGGACAGGAGAGGGACAATTCGGTTTCAAGGTATGTACTTACCTTCGTAGCAATCCGTTCGAGTCGTTCCGCCGGTTCCTGCGAATTCCTCACCCCCGAAGTTCTCCCGTTCAACTATTTCCAAATTGAAGTAGGGCCTTGCTGACCTTCTACGCTCTAAAGCAATAAGTCGAATACGATCAGAGAGTCTCATCATCCATCACCAAATGAGCCTGCCGGGCACGAATCTCTTTCAAGCTCGAATTACGATCACCAGCCATCCTCCACTCCGTCTGTCAACTCATCCACCATGGCCACCATTTTGATAACACAGACTGTCCCCGATCCCGACCCGCCAAAATTTAACACTTCTTATGCTATGGTCCCACCCTCAACTCCATTCTCAACTAAGCCTTCTCCATCAGAGGAAATCACGCTTCCAAGCATAAAGCCCAATCTCGAAAGAAGTCTCTTCAAACCGATCACACACCGCGACCCCGATATTAAGACCTTTGAATTAGTCATCGCGCTCGAGGATGGAACGATCGATGTCGATAACGCGTTCCCATTCCAACACGCTCAAGATGCCACGCTTACCGAATTCTTCGACTTCTACTCAGTAGTCTCGGGAGTGCCAAACTTCAAGGTCAAAGCGCTGACGTTCACGCCTGCGTTTGGAACAGGGTATCGTGTTGTTAAGATGGAGCGAGTAGGCGATACGGGAAAGAATGAGCAATCATGGAAGTTGAAGAAGAGGATGATTATGGCGCTGTTTCAAAAAGCGGAAAAAGAGGAGGCAAACGAACGTAAATTTCAGGTTCTGGTGGAGGTTGGTTGAGTAACGTGTATAATTGGGTTGCTTTGGATGCTTTTATGAGATATAATTATGAGGCTATGTCCAAAGAAGGTTCTTGATGATTTTCACATCCAGATCACCCCTGGATCTCACGAAGTCGCATAGATTGTTGTCTGCTTTTTTTCTTGGAGGAAACCTGAGGTTTTGGAAAAGGGAGAATGAAAAGTTCATGTCTGTGAGGTCTTTGCTATTGCCTTGGACCCCTCAAAATTACAATTTCATTGTTCGCTGGGATATGTTCTCTGAATCGTTCTAAAACGAGATGGCCAATCAAAGTCTGATCAGGATATTATTTTATATCAGCTAGCTGCTCTACTTAGAAGGTAGATCCGATTGCCTTTCATGTTGAGGGCTGCAATTTCCCTTGATGTTCTAGGTCTAAGTACCTATCTAGGTAATTGAAGAAAGGGGGCTAGTCACGTGTTTGCATCGCTTATTCTAAATTAGTAGTATCCCAGCTCAATAGTAGATTATTTCGGCCAACTTTATTTCTATCTTTTCAAACATTTATCAATCCTTGGATTATTTGGAATATATAATCGTAATTTTAATTCTTTAAAGAAATTTTCGAATTAAAAATAAAAATAAATAGAATTTCATTTCTATTTTATTTGCATAACAAAATAATAGAATTAACTCGTTAACGAGAATACAAATTAACGCTCGCTCGATTTATTATTTATATAAATTTAATATAATATTAAAATTATAAATAAATCGTTATATTTTTAAATATTAAATAAAATAAATATCGCGAATTATTTAATAATAATAAAAAAACTAATTTAATTTAAATTTTAAAATTCTTTATTCGAAATTTTAGTAAATATTATATTTGCACTCGTTATTATTAATATTAATCTAATTTCTACTAAACTACTTACTCCTAAGCTTATCGCTCTCGAGTTTAATTATAATGTATTTCCTATTAAATTATTTAGCATCGAGGTCGATAATAAATTAGATATAAATCCAAATTTTATAATTATAATCGCTATTATAATTAAATCTTTTTTGAAAAACTATTATATTATAGTAGACGCTAATGGCTCTTTTAGCTAGCTAGGCAAGTTTGTAATTAACGCATTACTAAATAATGGAATATTCGATTATATATAGAATTAAAAATTATTGCCCAGCGCAGCATAAGTATTATTTTGGTGGGGGTTCACGTGACAGGTTTGACTGTAGGAAGCTCAAAAAATCTCGGTTATTTTGCGCTACTGCACGGACGAAATTCGTGGT
>QYAJ01000092.1:0-138631 GCA_003988865.1 Phialocephala sp. D728 | reverse complement strand
GTAGAGAGAAGGTTCTTTAAGGATATTAAAAGGTTTTTTTTAGTGGGGAAATTACTTTGGGACCGTAAAAGATAAGGATATCCTTATTTAAGAGGGTATTTTTATTGGCCCGCTTAAAAAAACGGGACCGGCCAAGCTATCCTTATAGGCCAGTTATCCTTTTGTATAGGATTCTTATAGAGAGGTTTGACTGTATTAAAATCGCGGGGTCGATGGATATATTTTTTTTAAACCTTTTTATCTCTCTACTTTTAAGCACTTCGTAGGCCTTCTCTTTTCGAGCTAGAATATCGTATAGAGCTTAATTGCGGATTCGTATACTTTTAGCTTCCTTTTTTATTTATTCTTTTTAACGATTTCGAATAAAGAGTTTTAGCTTTAGTAAAATAAGTGGAACGAGATTCTGTAATTGTAAAACTCGCTATTTTTTGATAAACCTCCTTCGCTCTCTTTTTGCTTTACGATTTGCGACTCCTTAAACGTAAAGCTTTTTTTTTACTTTTTTTTCAACTATAGCAATAATCGCGCGAGCGGCTTTTAAAGCTGATTCTTGGGCCACTAATTTTTTGTTTTTGATTTTATTGAGAGTAATTAACGCTAATATAAACTTCCCTTTTTGTAAATTTGCGCGTGACGAAAGTTTTAATTTATAGATATAAATTTGATTATTTTTGTAACGTTAAATTTCCATCTTTCCAAGGCTTTTTAGCATTAATTACTCGTATATTCCTTTTCGTAAAATAAAGTATTTAGCTCGAGTAGAGGATGTGAGGGCGGTTTCGATTTTATCGTTAATATCGTTTTATTAGTGGCGATAATTTTCGTAGGAAGCAAAAGGTTTAGGGAGTGTAGGGAGGACGTATTTGCTTGTAAAACGTGGATTAAATGTAGAGGGAGATATATTATTTAAATTGCCGTTATTAGATTTAGAAAAAGAATTAAATTCAAGGAACTCTAGCTTTATATCCTTCTTCTTCTTTTTGCCGTACTCTTTAAGCTTTTTCTTTATTATCTTAAAATTAATTAGCCAAACGCTAGCGTTTTAAAACGAGTGTTTTATCGTATGAACTAAAAACGTTAATTGTCGAATATTAGGGAGATTTCTTAAAAAGTAATTAAAGTTATACTTTGGCAAATACGAGCAAATAGCGTCCATAACTTTGATTTGTTAATATCTTTTCCATTAACGAAAGTAACTTACATCGAAAGGTTGTAGAATATAGGTTTGATACGAAGGAAACTTAATAATCTATATTTTATTCATTTTTACTTTAATAGCAAATTTGGGAGATTTATAATAAATTGCTTTATTAAAAAGTAATATATGCTACGGTTTATTTAATCCATAATCTCTATATTTAATGAAATGATTAAGCCAAATTATATAAATCCCTTTATTTATATATTCTATTTCAAAGATAATTAATAACTCATAGTTTATTATATTCTTTGAAAACTAAAACGCTATTATTATCTTTCCAAGGATAATAATTACTAAAGGTATTGCCGTTCTATCCGCTGAAATAGACTTTACAATAGTAATTAAAAGCCTATTCTCTAATATCCCGGTGTATATTTCTTTTATAGTAATTAGGACCACTACCTCCTTCTTTAATAGTATATAAACCTTAGCCCTTTTCTCGTCTATATTCGATATATATCTCTCACTTTTTATTCTCGTGATCTCGAGAGTAGGGCGATATTTTATTTGAAACTAATGCCGAAAATCGTCCTTAGTGTGCATATTAACTCGATGGAAGGCAATAGATTTAGTTTTTATTATATGAAGCTTTTTTATAGTTTTTAGCCATATTTGAAACCATTTTCAAAAAGGAGGAGCTTTCCCTGCTTTCACTCTAAAAAATATAGCGTAGTTGTATAGTATCTATTTAATGGCGCCCTTTCCCCCTCCTATAGTATAATTCGCAGCGAATCGTATTAACGCTTTCTTTTGAAAAGAGTCCAGTATTTTATTATAGCCTTTTCTATACTTTGCCTTTTCTGCCATCCTCTTTTACTCCCTCAGCCAAGCTTGACGTAGTGTATTAGACTTCTATAGCTTCCATATTCGTATCGCATTTATAGAAGGGATAGTAGAGTTATCGCGAAGAAATTAAAGGGCTAGTCGTAGTTTATCGGCCTTTGGGAGCTTTAATTCGAGCAACTATTTAGGGGGTTGTGAAATTCGGGCTATGTTTACTTTGTAATATCACGATAAAGAAATTGATTATAATTAAAAAGGAGGTGGACTCGTTTTTTTAGTGTGATTCATATAGAAAAAGCGGTGGCGGGGGAAGCGAAAGTGTGACACTTTGCTTTCGCGTGACACATTGCTTTCGCCTACTTAGGGTGAGGGCCCCAAAGTGAAGTCGTCAAGACCCACTATTAGATTCCAGTACTGATGCCGATGCAAATTCCGCAGACAAGGACAAGGAACTCGAGAAGCTTTCTTGGATCGTGATGATGCGGCTAGTTCCTCGAATTTGGTAAGTGGACTGGAAGGTGAAGATCCTACTACAGTGGCTTTACTTGTCAGCTTTCTCTATAAAGGTAGAGTTATAACTTTCGACAAGGTGAGGCCAAGTCTCAAATACCTTGGTTGAGTCCGACTTTATCGTTCCTGGAACGTCAATGTCCAAACTCCGTGCTGATTTGCAGTTGAATCATCTCCCATGCTCGCATCGGTACTGGTAGATGGAGCTGGCGCTGGCGCTGGAGCGTTTGCTGGCTCTGCCATCCCAGTATCATCCTCTTCGGCATCACTTGGAGCTGCAGGCTGTGCATCTGCTTCCATGTCCTTGTCATCCTTGCTGCTTTCCGCCAAAAACACCAGGGACTACCTCGGCTTGAAAGTGATGGCATTGCGAAAGTAAGAGACCATTGTAAACTAAATTGTCTATGCATAGTTGCCAGCGTAGATCGTAACTAACTCATCGCCTAGGTCACTGTGTCATTAAGTCTATTAGAATTCGGAATCCGATGTGTTTGGTAAATCCCAACTTACTCAACGAACGTGTGGGGAAATTTTGGTTCGGTTTGAGCCATTTTCGTCGGTATCTCTAGTTGTCGATTCAATAGGCGTCGGGAAAAATCTTGACTGGATGAAGTAGCTTAGTAATTAGGTGCTCCAGGACTTGCAAAGCGTAACGTGAGGAGTTTGTGCTGTATTTTGAAAGACTCGTGTCTATGCAGCCCCATGAAAGTCTCTGATCCTGCTCTCGTTTGACCATGTGTCCTGGACCGAAGTTGGGAGTACTTGGAGAGGAGCATTAGGATTGATCGTAGTCAAAGGTTTGAAAGCATTCTACTGTTTGGTCGTATTATCCAGAATTCAGATGCACCGCAAAGCCGGCAGGACATTTTCTCTCTCATGTGCTGGATGCCATAGATGTCCAGGGAAGCCTTTGTCAATCGTCCAGAAAAGCCTCGCTAACATCACGTGATGTTTACCTCATACCCGGCCTCGACCCCTCGCGTTCGATCTGCCTCGACAACTCCTTCAACACAAGACGTTTGGACTCTTCCAAATTGTCGGTGCCACGCAGGACCATCATAAATATCACAGGGCAGATCCTGCTCCTGTACATTCATCAGACCTTGTGACAGTTGCACTTTGTGCAATTGTCCAAAGTCTACAAGTAGATCTTGTGGTGGTTGCGCTCCGCGCAATTGTTGCATTATCCTACGGGCTTCGGCCGCCATAGACTATTCTACGGAATTGTCATGAAGTACAGTAGTCCTTCAACAAAACTTCTAAATGACTTCCCGACATCCTCTTGTTGGTAACTCCAGCCCCGATTTCCGCATGGAGTTTCTCCATACGGGCCCTAGGCGCCCCGTTCTGGATCCATCCGGAATGCCATGGCGTATCTGGAGGATATTGGACAAAACTGTGGATGATGACGGCACCGCTGTCTATAAAATTCAATACTGGGAGGATTTCCAGGGCAGTAACGACCCGTACGAGGTGCCAGAACCGGATTTCAAGCGAATATGGCCTGAACCAGCGAAATTATGGGAAGACAAGTACGGAAAGGCTTGGGAGATGAAGAAACCCAATGTCCAGAAGCAACTCGATATCCCAGATCCGGCCCAAAAGCAAAATCCGCAACCCATCCCGGGTACCAAGGTCCAGAAGCGGATCGAAAATACCCCATTGCAGAAGTCGGGATTGAAGAAGTCGAAGAGTGCTGAAGATCTATCTGCGGGGGTGGTCATTCGCTCTACGCTGGTTCGAAGACGTGGACGTATGTCTGCGGTGAATCTGTCGCCTGTTCCATCACGAATCCCTGAGACTCCGATACCATCTCGAACAATTGGATCGCGACGAGGATCCCTACCGAGACCGAGATTGACGTCGTCCCCTATTCCATCACAAATCCCCGAGACTCCGATACAATCTCGAACAACCAGAGTGCCACCAAGACCACAAAAACCAGGTGGTCCGAGACCGACATTGGCGGATTTGTCCCTTCCATCACGAATGCCAGAGACCCCTGGACTAGAATCAGAAGATCTCTATGGAGCATCTCCTCAGAGGCGGGGAAGGGTGCCGCGAGCGGCTTCTCCTGCCAATGCCCCAAGAGCACCGCGAGCGACCTCTCCTGCCTTATCAAGAACTCCAAGACCAAAGACTTCTCGGAGACAGTCTGCTTCTAGCTCCCCAGACTCTCTGTCTCCTCCACGACGGAGACCAGCCGCAATGAAGCGTTCAAACTCCAGGAGACGACGTATATTCTCCGCCCCTCGTCGGGCTCGTATGGACAATAAAACACTCAACCAGCCTGGTACATCGAAACCAAGTATGATGCTCAGATCGCTTTTGAAACCGACAACCCAATCTCTGCTTGCGGGCCTACGACGAAACCGACGCCGAGATTCCGATTCCGTAGCCGACGGTTTGAGAATACTTCTGGAAGAATCTCTAAAGGAGATTGAACAGGATAGGCAAGAGCTGGGAGATGAAGAATCCGACGGAAGTGATGATCCAGTCAATGTACCACAAGGACTCAAGATCTCAACACCCTTGAAATCAACGCCTCAAGGACAGACTCCATTCCCAGCTCCAGCACTTCTACCCGCAGCCGCCACCACATCCACCTCCGCTCCACAATACCAGGAATACGCAGAGAAGTTGGTCAAAGCATGGGACATTTCCCTAGAGTGTCTTGTCCGTACAGCTCTGGATCTTCGGGATATGCCAGATGATAAATGGCCAAAAAGAAGAAAGGCAAGTACAGCATGTCCATACAACGATTTTGTAACATATCTGATAATGATGCTTGCTGGCATGGATTCTGTAATCCTTGAACATGTTGTCAACGGAACACTTCCTGCTGAGGAAGTCCAGAATCCCGACCTGAAACGAAGATTGAACAAGATGTTCAAGAACAGGAATCACGATATGGATAGGAAGGATGTTTGTCCATGCATCTACATCCACTACTTTGTCGACAAACTCGGTCTCGCTCCAACGAAGGCAACCATCCTCTCATACTTGAGGGATGTTGAAGAATATGTCCGCGGATTTGGAAAGAATCAAAAGAGTGATTTGGCATACAAAATCGACTCAGCCATGAGCAATTGGACAAGAGCACAATCCGATACAGGAGTACGCAGATATTGCACGGCGACCAAAAGAGACCCAACTTCACACAAGAACACAATTCTTGAATGGGTTCAAAACACCAAGGATCGAATGCAGGGTCTCCCAATGAATGCTCTCCTGGATCGGTCCTTTACGGAAGTTGGATACGCCAAGAAGCCCGTTGATCGACTTCACCAGCACGCCAAACACACCAGCTCGAACTATATCATGAATTTGATGGAAGCTATTGCGATGAAGAATGGTGATGACCTCAGGAACAAGCAGTACGTAATCCTCCATTGTGCCCACCCAACCCATGGTATGTATGGTGAGATTATGCTAAGCCGTCTTGCTCTTGCGTATACTACTCAAGGAGGAGGATTCTCTCACTTCCAAGCAGGTGTTAGTGTTGCATCTGCAAAAGATGTCAAGCTAGAGTATTATGCTCAAAAGCAAAAGGAGATTGCTAAACTTCTAGAGACGACGATGAAGGTCGAGATCAAGATCAAAGAGGGTCCAGCTTCATTGTATGAGAGAGCTTTCTGGAAGTTGGAAGCTGCAGCTGAACTGGGACGGAAGATGGACTCGGCAAGCGGGAAGATAGAATTGTTGAAGGCCCCAAAGCCGGAGCCAGAGCCATTATCCGAAGAGATAAAGCAACTGGAGAAGAATCTGGCTGTAGTGGCTCTAAAGGGGGATTCAGAGGACGTAGGAGAGGATGATTCTGGAATGTAGAAAGAATGGATGGTTCCAACAACGCTTTACTCTTATGCAATGTGAATGAAGATGTTCCGAAACGATATTAGATAGCCCCTAAGTCAGATTCTGACGTTCTCCGTTTGCCAAGGTTCGGACTGATGCATCTGCAGGTAGAATATTGCCAGGCTTACGGAGATCACAAAGCATGAAGTAGAAAATAAAGTTAGAAGCAAACAGAAGCTAGCAGCGCGGAAAATTCAAGAATTGAAGCCATGTACAATCTCTCGATTCTTAGACAACAGTTTTCAAGCCTAGCCAGCGAAGACTACTTCCAGCCATTCCCTTCCCTTCAGCCAAGATAATCTCTGCCTTGCAGTTTTCCAGCGTTGCCTTCCAAACTATGTATCCCATGTGATCTCCAAGCCAATTCGAAGTCCTTCGGATCGATGACATCTGTTCTTTGTCGAGTGTGAAGACTTTTGGTCCGTGAACCATCGCCTGACGTTTGATACTCCATATCGTGGCTTCAGGTCGTTATATGCCAGTCGAAGCCGTTCCAGAGGGTGGTACTGCTCGATTCTGGCTGTAGGAATAGTAGGCGTTTGTTGTGTGATATGCCAAGGGAAATTTGGAGCGTTCGGTATCATTGCGCCCTGATGGTGTTGCCTGCGTTCCTGCGGCATTGACAGGTAGCTGCACGCACAGCATGTTCCTTGATCCAGCCGTCCAAAGTCTTAACTGGGTCGAATCGACGCTGAAGTTTAACACCAAGATGCCTTTCCATCCAAACGGCGTGGCCTCTGGTCGTACGGCGCTGACAGGCAGTCGTACGCAGGACATATTCCTTGATCCAGCCGCCCGAAGCCTTGACTCGAATCAACACCGAAGTTTGACATCAAGCTTCCGTTTAACCCATTCAATGTCACTATGATCGGACTTATAGCCATATGGAGCATCGATCATGTCTCGACATTAACATTGGCAGCCATTCCGACTGCTTTGATGCTCTTTCGTGAAGTGGCGGCTGATTGGACTCTAGAGCTGCTAGAGACAATTTTCGGCAAAGGATAGATGTTCAAGGCCTATAATTCATCAGTACCTGATACAGGGCCCCGCAGACATTTGGCAATTGGGGAAGGCCAGAAATACAGCAATAAAGCCAGCTGATTCCCCTTTTAGGATCTAGACGACATTCTTGCCATGCAGCAGTCCTTGCATCATTGCGCTGTACTCCGAGGGTCAAACCTTGCCGGATGACGATGACAATCCTTGATGGCACATGAAAAGAATGTGCCTGTCGTTAGTTTGAAGTAGATGAGAGACGTTCAGGATATGAAGCCGTACTGTCAAGGATTTCCGGGTGCAGTGTAGTTCGGGGAAATTGATGTTCCTGACAATCACGTGCAGCTCCGCAAGGCTGAGATTCCAAGGTCAGCCTTGAGTAAATAACCTCACAGCCTCTCCTTCAAATTTGAACGAACCAAACGCAAATCTTTGCAACAACTTTCAACCGCTCATCGCGGCCGAGGCGTCATTTGCAAAGCTTCTAATTGATGAGGATGGCTAAAAGCAACACTTTCCATCACCTTCGATTCTTGCAGATCTTTGGCCATCTTTCATTCACTAGCGCCATCCTCGTACGCGTCTCCCTTCGACAACTGGAGAAAAAACACGAGGATTATCGGATTTCTCCATCACCTGCACAGAGTAAGTTGTGTCCTGTTCGAGAGAATCATCTCTGATAAAAGTAATGCAGTTTGTCAAGGCATACGAAGATGGAAAGAGGATATACGGGTCGGAAGGCTACTGTGTAGGAAAGGGTGGGATAAGATGGTTGATCTGTTCTGCGGATGGAGGGAATGCCTAAGATAGCTAAATGGTGTCTTTGTCTATGATGGACTCTCCGAATTCCTTCTTGCTTCCACCATTATAACTGCTGGATGAGATATACGTCAATTGGGCCCGGGTTTCCTTTCTAATTGGCAGCCTCTGAGACCTGGAGTACGAGGCAGGAAGACCTTGAATATACTGCCAATGCCGTAGAGGTACCCACCCTGCACTTGTTATTCTCTCGCCCATCGGCTCTTTACTTTCGATCCGTCCACGAGAAGTACCAGTTGGGCTTCTCCCGATCGAGAGGACAGCCTGAATCGTGGCAAATCCCGCAGCGAAACAACCTAGCCTACGCTTACTATTCTCTTGCTCTAGATCAAAAGCATCTGCTCTTTGCTTTCGCGCCATCCACAAGAAGTACTCGCTTGGCTCGTGATCAATACGACAATTCGAATCCCACTGAGCCCAGGGACGAAGGTCTTGGGTTCAATCGATGTGTACTCTTCGTGAGGAGAATTTAGACGCGGAAGAGAAGTGTCTCTGGGAGAAGTGTCAGCCTGGGTACTGAAATGTGTCTTTGTAGAAGAGGCTTACAATATCTTGTGCTCTTCAGCCTATCTCCGTCCTAGGCAATGGAGATTCCTGTTTGTGTCCTTCTCTCTGCACTCTGTGATCCAAAAGCATTTCCTTTTGCATTTGCGCCGGCCGTGAAATATCAGCTTAGCTCGTCGTGGTTAATACGACAACCCGAATCCCACTGATGATGTTATTTTCATCCATCAGAGATTCTTGTTTGTGTCTTTCTCTCCGCGCTCAGTGATCCCAAAAGCATTTCCTCTCTGCTCTCGCCATCCACGAAGAGTACTAGCTTAGCTCATCGTGATCAATACGATAGTCTAAATCTCATTGACAAAACTGTCAGTGTGCCCTTCACCCTCTCCCCATCCCATATCCAAGAAGATTCCAGTTTGTGTCTTTGCGCTCAGTGACCCCAGATCCATTTCATCTCTTCTCTCGCGACATCCACGACAAGTATCAGCCTAGCCAGTCATGGTCAATAGGGTAACCCGAATCTCATTGATTTTGCCAAGCCTGTAGAGTACTTCCTACGCGATTACGTTCGAAGTGATAAACCCTCGACTGTGGCGTCTGCGGCGGTGGACCATAAGTATCTCTTTTTCAATGTGTCTTCACCCTTCATCCTATAGCAGGGATTCCCGATTGTGTCTTTGCTTTTGGAACCAATCTTGTATGTACGAGGAGAGCTGTGTGGAGACGGTGATCCATGGACGGTAGATATTGTGGCATAATGCGAGTTCGAGAGGTTTGAAGGGAAGAGAGGTTTGGAAAAGAGTAGAATCCTGCATGGAGATCTGCATAGAAGAGGAGATCCGATGGGTTGTATGAATTGTTCGTACGTCTGTCTCAAGAGCTATTGAAATCGATATCCGTTGCTATGACCTCTCTCCAAGTATCCTCAAAGCGCCAGTGCTAATGTCAGCTACCAGAGTTGGAATTGAATGGAATAGAAAGAAACGTACCTCTTAGAAAGACGAGAAAAGTCAGAATAGAAATCAATAGGATACGAAATATTGCATATTTTTACGGAACTAAATATAAAAGCCACCTCCAACCTCGGAACACATTCATATCCTTAATGCACAAGCTACCCATCGACGAGATGATATTCCTTCGCTCCTAGCTATTTTGATAGGGAGAAACCTATAAGGTCAACCAAGACGGCTTTGGGATTCATTTCTAGTCCGTTATGTGTTTTCCAAAGCCTTTTGGAGAAGCCTTTCCCAGGATGTACCCGCTCAATCCATCAACGACTATGCTTTGCTTAAAGTCACCAGTGGACGCACCTGACGGCTGGTCGTGGTAGAATATCCCTGAAGGCGGTAAGGTCTCGGAGAGCAGGATTGGAAAAGGAGTATTCGAAGGGAGCATTCGCAGAGGAGGACTTGGAGAGGCGGATTTGAAGAGGATTCGAAGAGACGGCAAGAGGTTTCCTCGCTGCATTCTGTTCGAAAAAAGGTGAGCAATGTGCGAAGTTATGAAGACAGAGAAAGCATACAACCATAGCCTCGAGGACTGAAATGCAATGCGACGATGCAGACTCAGGAAAAATCAAACTATCCTCAAAAGATGGAGCGGAAATCAGCAGCAATATGGAGAATAGCTTCTTGCGCTTCAACAGGATGATGACAAAGAATCAATGACCGCTTAATTCTTGGCATTCAGGGGCTCAAGGAAATGCATCGATACAAAACGCAATGCAGAAAGTTGTTGATAAGCTGGGGTAATCTTCTTCCTTACCTGATTCGATACGTCAAGCCTAGCCTCGCACAGTAATTTTAATGTTCCGAGCCAGAATCACGTGATCGAATTTTGAAGATATCCCCAGATCAACAGTCGCGAAATCCCATCTTTTTTCTTCAGGCCCATTTTTCGACGTGTTCTGCCGCAAGATTACTTGCGACGATACAGTACGTATTACCCTTTCTCTTGATGATATTACTCTTCTATTGCAAAATGAGATGGAACAGACGAAATTCGATGGTTTTGACCTACGCACTTGCGCACCCCCGCGGCACCCAAAGATCGTACTCCAGGGCTCTTTGCAGATCCTCAGGAGGTATAGGATACCATACAATTGATGGAATATACGTTCTGAAGTCAGAGGATCGTTGGGAAAGCCTAGTTTTGAAGGTTACTCGGATAACGCGGTAGTTTCGATGATTTTTTGACCTTCGCACCTTCGCACCTTCACGGGACCAGCCGTTGCGGAAGCCTTTCTCAAACAGTAGGACCCATCTACTTAGTGGTAGCTCCTATCTGTATTCAGCATACCGTTGGGGAAGTCCATGGCTTCTACTGACCAAACGTTGCGAAGCCTTTGCCGGCCTGTCCAGACCACTGTTAGAACACTTGTGCATCGCGACATATTTCCAGAATCCTTGAACATCTGCGATCCTGTTTCTTGCGTACCTATCTTTAGATCTTTGCAACGCGTGTTTAGATCTTGCGTCAACACATCTCGAGAACATGTGCCATTGCGATTCAAACTCAGGTTCCAAAAGTACTAGAACTTGACCCGGCACAACTGTCTTTCGAATCTCGAGAGCATTTGCCATCGCACTTCGAATCTTTCCTTGAAGTTGCAGAAGTTCTAGCACACTTGTGTCTTTCAAATATCCAGAGATCTTCCTGCACACAGTATCGTCGGGAAGCCCAGCTCCTATGGCTACACCCTGACGCTGTGAGCAGCCTCCTCCAAACCACCTGCGACCAGGCACCGGAGCCTCTCCCAGACCACTGAATGGCATGATCACTTGCACATTGCCACACATTCCCAGAGTCTGCTATTGCGATTCGAGTTCAGGTCCCAGAAGTTCAGCTGGGGCTTGGCACACTTGTACCTCCAGAGATCCTTGAACATCTGCAATCCTCTTTCTTTCCTTCTCAAATACCCGCATAAAACACCTGCTAACGAGTAAAACAGCGACAACAGCGACGCGGCGACCTCCCCCTCCCTCCCACCCGCTCAGTCACGGCTTATCCGTCCCCTCCCCCTCTCAACCTTTTTTGCCCGCGGCACCTTTGGGGCAACCCGGGGTGGCCAAAGGCTTTGTTAGCCACACCTTCTCTTCCCCCTTCCCTTCCCCCCTCTTTTCTCCTCCCGCGCCCTCCTCGACACCCGCTGCGGCACCGAGCCAAAGCACCCCTTAGGTTCCCAAAGATTGCAGAGGCATTTATTTGTCGTCTGTACATCCGAAGAACCGAGTCCAAGGGCTACATACCGTAGCTTCGCGGGCGAAATTCCTTGCTACAGTGAACCAATTGGTGATCTGTGGTTGCCGTTTAGATTCCTCGAGAGAAATCTCTTTCTTGGAATTGGCGAGACAATTGGCATTACAGTTGTCGCTTAAACAATTTTTTTTTTAAAAAAAAATAAAAAAAAGTGTTCTTTTTTTTTGAAATGGCTGCTCCGAGCAATCAAAAGCAGGCCAAGCCGGTCTCCGAGCATAATGCGAGGCCAAATATCAACGCCTCCCAGAAGCGTAAGGCTCCTGGTCCAGTGGACAATCGAGCCATAAAGGCTACCAAGGGCGCCAAGGGTGTTGCCACCAATCTCCAGGCCCGCCAGGATCAGCGAGATGATGTCAACAGTCTTCGCAACTGGTTGAAGTCTGCGAGTGGGTTCGATATACCTAAGAGTAAGGTCATCGATTCTTGGTTGAAGCAGAAGGATTGTGTCATCTCCATTTGCCCTGAGGTGACTGAGGCAAATCCAAATCCGCAGCCGATTGTACTTGAATGCAAATTCAAGTATGTCTGCGCCAGCAACACTCCAGCAATGCGAATCACCGTGGAGAATCATGTCTTCACTATTCATTCGGAGAACTTTGCCGCTGATCCTCGAAAGCAGCACTTCATATCAACTCTACTTCCTCACGACTTCAGGCCAGAGGATTTCCAGAAGAAGATGAAGGCGGAGCATGCTACTCCGAATCTTTCATTAGAAGATGCCACCAAGATGGTTGATCTCGGCAAGTATGGCAAGTATGCACCAAAGGAGGATGTCGACATGGCTGGAGCTGCTCCTGCAGGAGACAAGGCTGGTGACGCATCTGGGGACAAGACATCCGGAGATAAGGACTCTGGAGAAGGCTCCGGCGACAAGGATGGAGAACCAAAATCACCCAAGGCAACTGTCGAGGATGATGATGATGAGGACAAGGACGAGGAAGAACACGTCAAGCCAACACATCCTTCTTCTTCCGAAGAATCATTTGCTCATGCTGATAACGGGATGATTGGCATCTTCCTCCAGCAATGGAAGACCAAGGAGAACTTCTGGTTTGATACCAAGCCAAAGGATGGTACAACATCACCTCGCGTTGAAGCTGCTATGGCTGCTTTACAGGCAGGTACTTGTGCCTTCACCCTCGTCCAGAGAATCCAAGACTACAAGCCAAACATCTACGACTACTGGAAGGAGCGAGTCGAGATGACCATCGAGAAGGGCGTCTGGCACTACTACGAGGATCAACTCGGCAATGCGGAAGGGGCTCTCTTTAAGTCATACCTCGAAAATCCCGACAAGCACATCAAGCATCAGATCTGGATGAGACTTGTCGACCTTAGAAAGGACAAGGACAAGATCGATCGATTTGCTTCGCAGGTTCTCAAGAAGTCTTTCGGTTCGATGAGAGAGTTCGAAATCGTGCAGAGTATTGCCCTCCTGTACGAGACCATGTATGAGGAGGCCATCAATAACAAGTTCTTCAACGATAGCATGCGACACGAAGCCACCGTCGTCGAGCGACGCGGAAAGTACGTTCAAGTCGCCATCAAGGTTGCTCAACGCGATGACTACACCATGCCGCCTATCAGTCTAGACAGTCGATTCGAGCTGAAGCGACTGCTCAACGCCAAGGAAATCAACGCCGAGGAAATCGACAAGGCTCCAGATGTTCCGTACTTCCCTCCGGACTACCAGTTCAAGGCTGGCAAGGATTATCTCTTCGATGAAGAGGCGCCCAAGCCACCACCTGCGGCACCAGCACCAGCACCACCCACCGTCGCCAAGTGCAGCAACAAGTACAACGCTCGAGCTATCGAAGTTGGTGACAAGGGAGACTTCAGCTTGAGCCTCATGGTTGAAAAGAAGGAAGATCGTAGGGACTTCCCGCTTGGTGGCACCGTCAGCGTTGCTTTGAGGATGCAGCAAA
Source organism: Phialocephala sp. D728 (assembly GCA_003988865.1). Taxonomy (NCBI): domain Eukaryota; kingdom Fungi; phylum Ascomycota; class Leotiomycetes; order Helotiales; family Mollisiaceae; genus Phialocephala; species Phialocephala sp. D728. Next base: position 124,774 of record QYAJ01000092.1, on the reverse strand, counting down.
ATCCGACCCCAACTCAGCGACAACTCAAGGCAATCATGAGAATCTGCAAACCCGCCAACAAGAATGACAATAAAAAGTGGAGGATCGATGCGATGCAGGATTTCTTGAAGGGTGCAGGTGCTCCAAAGCCGGCGGAAGGTGGTAGCTTGCTGGAGGAAGCCCTAGGCCGGATGAACGAGTTCGAAAAGGCCCGATTCCATTGCTACATTGACAGCTTCGGCATTATGAACGGTCCACAAAAGGCTACCTGGAAGGATATCTTCGAGCATCGCAACTTCATCACCCAGATGCAAGGCCCACCAGGAACCGGAAAGACCAAGACCGCTGCCATGATCGCCATGACATTCATGATATGCAAGGTCAAGACCGCTTTCTGTGCACCTTCGAATACTGCTGCTGAGCAGTGCATGCAAGAGGTCATGGATCAACTCGAGGTCTTGAAGAAGATCGATCCCAAGCTGGCCAATAGCTTCAGAGTTATCTATCTCCCTACCACAGCAACCACCAAAGCCAGCATCGCCAAGGCTGGTATCGGCGAGGAACATGCAGCCAACGACATGGTTTCTGAAGGCGAAGGCCAGGCCAGGTTCAAGCAGTACCTGCTGCACACCCACATCATCAAGTCTTTCGAATCGAGAGTTAGCGGCAAGATCGGCGACTGGAAGCAAGCTCAAGAATGGCTCGCAACTCACGACAAGATCCGCAAGGGTCACGCCATTCCCAAGAAGGTCTGCAAAATGTTCGTTGAACTTGGTATCGCTGAATCGGAACACGTCCTCAAGGATCCCAAATGCTGCCTTGTAGTTTCGACATGCAACAATGCCGATCAGATGGTCGAATTCGGTTACGCTGCCAACGCGGTGGTCATTGACGAATCTGCCTTTGCTACGGAACAAGACTGCTTGGTCCCCTTGTCTCTCCGAGCCCGGTTCAACGTTCTGGTAGGCGACCACGAGCAGCTGAAGCCGTTTGTCCGCTCCCGAGGCTACAACGAATTCGCTCGACAGCTCGGATTGCCCATCTATACGCGATTCTACGGTCACTACAACGTGCCGCTGCACCGACTTAAGATCAACTATCGCATACATCCCGACATCGCCGAACTCCCCGGAATCCTCTCCTACGAATGGCTTGGCTGTGATGCCAGCACGCGAAACGAGTCGGATGCGTACAAGTTCTACAACGACTGGTACAATTCCGCAGACGCCATGATGTATCGCAAGAACACTCGCGATCCCGCTTTCGGTGGCAAGAAGGACCAGAGTAATCGTGTGCGCTGGATCAATCCCAGAGGTTCCAAGGGAGCTACTGCACCTGGTGAGAACTCGCTGCGAAACTTCGCCAACATCAACGCCGCAGTCGACCTCGTCACCAGCATGTTAACGCACGCCCCTGGTGAAGGTATTAAGGATATCAAGGGCTCCGACATTACCATCTTGTCCCCATACAAGGCTGACCTGGCGGAGATGAGAAATCAGCTGGAGATGGCGATCGAGGGTGAGATGCCAGACTTCCAATGCATCCCCGAGGGTACGACCATCGATAAGGTCCAAGGAGGCCAGAACCAGATCATCATCCTCCTGATTCCGCCTCACCACCCAAACAGCCTTGGTTTCATGAAGGAATGGAACAGATGGAACGTGGCTCTCACTCGCGCTAAATCCGTTCTGCATATCATCGGTGCGCTCGACAGCCTCCGCAAGTATCTCAAGCTTCTCGTCAAGAACCTGAAGTGCAAGAAGCTTGCCTTGGCCATCATCGATTTCCTGGATAAGGGCCGTGTCATTGACGTCCCGGGATGCCAACAACTTCCAAGCTCGGTCGAGGAGCGCATGACCGTCCCACGCTCCAAGTGGTCTCGCGTCATGAACGATCTAAAGCCCTCGGACACATTCCTCACTATCGAAGCTGCCAAGCTGATGAAGGATTCAGCCGACGACAAGAAGAAGTACGAATTGGAGCTTCTCGCCGAACTTCAGAAGCTTCGCAACAACGCCGCCGATCTGGAAGCCAAATTCAATGCCGGTCAGGAGGTCGAAACTGTGTTAAAGACTCGAATCGACCTGGATCCGGAGGCCAACGCAGAGGATGAGACCTTTGATATCAACGATCCAAGGGTAAGTGTTCCCCCGGTAGCAGAAGGTGAGGCGACCGTTCAGGATCCAACAATTGATCCCTCTACTAATCCAACGGTTGAGCCGCCTACTAACGCCCCTGGTGATACTGTTCCACCTACTGATCCCAAGGTTATTGAGGAATCCATTCGACAAGGCGATCTGGAAGAACAGAAGGCTCTGGCTGCGGCAATTCAACTCTCCCAGATGGACAATCCTACGTACCACAACCTGATCCGAAAGACTCTGGAGAAGACTCAGAAATCGGGTACAAAGAACGGGGTTCCTCTCGTGGGAGAAGATCTGGACAACGCCAACTTCAAGAGAGACCTTCTCATCCAGATGTACCGATCACTTGGCAAAGCCTGCCCGAGCTATATCCATGCCATGAAGCCAAAGGTTGTCAAGGATCTCAAGGATCTGGAAAAGGCTCTCCGGAAACTCGAACAGGCAATTTCTCCGGATCTGGCTCCATCCAGTATCAACCAAGGCCCCACAGATCCACCCCAGGACAATTCCAAGGACGACGATGGCGACCACAACATGGAGACTCCCAAGGACGGTCCTTCCACAGCCATGCAACGACCACGCCCCCAGACCGATGAGGATATCCTTGCCAATTTGGAGGCCAAGAAGCGCGAGGCTGCAGCGAAGGATGCTGCCACGGAGGAAACCACGGAGGAAACCATGACTCGGGCTAGCAGGGATTTGCTGAATGCATTGCCGGATGATGATCAGATGGCCGGTGGCATTCCAGATGCGGATGGTTCTGCGACTGTTGGGGATGATCTGGATGCAATTTTGGCCGAGGATGATGGAACCACCCCACTTGCAAACACCATCGCAGGAGGAGCTCCACCTGAAATTGACTATGGGGAGTAGGATATCATGTATTAGTTAGCCCGGGTCACCCTCTGAATAACCAACAAGAGCGGTGGCCCACCCGGTAACATTCCCCTCCTGTACTTCAACCTGGCCTTAAGCTGAGAAAAAAGGGAATCGTTACCAAATTTTGATCTCCATTGATGTGGATTTGAATGTGACCGCATGCCAGTGTTAAGTAAATACAATATTCGAGGAGTCAACGTTGAGCGTGTGAGGCCGGAGGTGAGGTTGAGCGCGGAGAGGTGGGTTGGGGGAGGCTTCTCCGAGGTGGACTGGTCGAGACGTAGGTTGGGTGCTGAACAGGAGAGTGAGGTTGGTTGAAGGTGGAGGTTGAGACTGAGAGTAAGGAGGTGGATTGGTGGAGCTGGAAGTCCAGAGCGGATATGCTGTACAGGAGGGTAGGTTGGGGAAGCCTTCTCCAAGGAGAACTGGTCATGTTGATGTTAGCTGGGCATTCTGTACAGGAATCTGAGGATGTGAGCCTGTCAAGAGCTGGCGATTGGATATAATGAACAGGAAGGTAGGGAGCAGATGGAAGTCGAGAGCTGCTGGCTGCTGTGTAGGACTGTGGAGATTTGGCTGTATCGGAATGCGAGCTGTTGACTGAAAAGAGGTTTGGAGATACGAAAAGTACTTTTGCAGGGTATTCTGTACATAAAAGGGATAGAAATCATGCACCAGTGTCGGGATCATATCGTTCTTTAGTGATGCAGAAGCAAGATGTCGTCGGGACGATGTTGAAATTTCGCCCGAGATCCACAAAGTCATGTGATGCAGCTGAAAATTGACTTGGCGAATTTCACGAGAACAGAAATTCGACGTTTCCACTTCACCCTGGAAGGACAAAGCCTGCTACGAAAGTTGATGCAAACTAATTCGCATCTCTTGCATGTCTTGCCTTGCTAGTTCCATCCTCCTTCCTACGATTCAGCGTGATCATTCTATAGCGATGAGCGGTACCCAGGAAGTGCAGTCTCTGTGGTCATTATGTTCGGACAAGAACTTCCGCCACGACGTGGAGATGGATGAGTGGTGTTCCGGTCGAAAACAACTCAGACTCCCAATCCTCTGATCAATACGGTAACCCGATTCTCACGGGAGCTTGAACTTGAATCCAGTGACGGACTCAGTGTCCATGCTGCTCTTCATGATCAACCCGATAACCTGAGCTCTGAAATTCCTCGAGCTTGAATTCATGGAAGTGGGAGTATCAGAAGTCGGCCCAGAACCGATAAGGACCTCCACAATGATCAATCTCCGGAAACCGAGCTCAGAAGAATCCCAACACTTACAGACTTTGAGCCTCCATTCTATCAAACTCCTGCCATCAGTCCAGAATAGAAAGCCTTTGAATACTGATCGCCAAATGCTCCAGATAAGAACATACGTGTCCGAAGCAACAGTCAAACTCAGTGAGTCTCTCTCCCAGATCTTTTGAGTTTCTCGTTTTGATAGTATTCCTGGCATTCGAGATCGCTACTTGCTCCAGGCGTTCGAGATCCTAATGAAGCGTTCACTTACGGCTCATGAGTATTCTAGGAGAGGAAGCAAAACCGTTTCTTACAGACATAATGTTCACCCGCAATGAACAGATCACGCAATGTAGAGGTCCTTACCGCAAGAAATAGAGACGTTGGGTTTCTATATTTGGTGCGTCTAAGGAAGGAAGAGCTCGCGAGAGCGAAAGCTATTTACATGAAGTGGGGTGCTAGGGCACGTGACTACCATTATACGCAAGCAGAGTCATCATGAGGCTGATACTTGGAAGGTATTGAGCCGACTCAAAATCGTAAAGATGAACATGGAGGTGACTAGACGAGGATATGGTGGCAATGGCCTTGGCGGATGTGGCATGACCGGACCGCGGACTTCAATTCAGCTACTACATTCGATCATCGGACTTGACCCTCCTACCCGCTTTCTCTCCATCTAGAAATCCAACGGGACAAATTAATTATCAGACCACGGCACGAGATTATCATCCTTCAAGTGGGTCTCGCCGAATACCGTCCTAGTGGTTCGTATCTAGATAGGCACGGAGAAACAGCCTATTTGACTGTTGGATTCTCATTTCTGCAATCCGAGGCAGCCTCAAAGCCTGGGCTCAATTCTCGCCTGCCTTCGATCCGAATCGAAGGATGGAAGATTCTTCAGAAGGTCTGGGGAAGCAGAACGAGGGCCGGACGATGAGACATGATTTGACGAAACAACATCACGACTTCAATTGCGGACCGAAATAAGGTTACTTTCCCAGATCCAACTCCGCGCGTCCCGGATGCATTTCCAGAGTATGTAATATGGAGTATATGGCATGGTTTCGTTTTGAGCTTCAGACGACGGGTTGTATGGACCGCCAACCCCAATGTGGGGAGTAACGGATGTGCGGAACATCTCAAGTACCAGGATGCCGGGGTTGAGTTGGGACCGTCGTATATTAAACAATATGCAATTGTGCCCCGCTACAAATCTTGAGATTCGTTTAGTTTCAAAGTCCGTTGTTTTGCATCATTGTGCGTACTTGCTACATGCTGCTAGGATCTGTTAGAATTAACTCTAATTGGTATCTTGCTGTTTTTTCTTTTCTAGATCGCAAGCTATAGAGTGTAGTGCTCGCCTGTCTATACTCGGTGGCAAATCTTGTTCTGCCTGCCTCAACTATGGCTAATATAATAGCCCTGATTGTTGATATTGAAATATATTTCCCCGTGTTAAAGACCGGGGAAAAGCTTCAGGCTGAACGCGATAAATCACGCGGGATGAGTATCGGCCATATACCCCAACATCAAACCTCGTTATAACAAAATACAAACTTCTAAATTCTGTATTCTTCTTCCCTTCTATCAATCAAACCCTACTGGAGAAAAATCGACTAGAAAGTTCACGTTTACACAATGGCGCCAAATGTCGATCTTTCTGCCCCAATCGTCACGCAGATTGCGGCGGAGGACAAGGTCAAATGGTATCGGAAACCCAACCTACGACTCATGTACTTCTTTCTCTTTTGTTGTTGTATGGGCGTCGAAACAACTTCAGGATTCGACTCGCAACTAATTAATGTTTTGCAATTTTCTTCAAGATGGAACAAGTGTAAATAGTACCATACTCTCCTTTGATCTATTGCTAAAGGTTCTAGATTTCTCCGATGGCCATAAGGATTCGAAAGGAGCTGCAACATTGTCTCCTGCAATGTTAGGATTCGTATCTTCATGCTACCAACTTGGATCTATCCTTGGAGTCCCCATTGCCCCTTATATCAATCAACGATTTGGAAGACGTTGGCCTATCATGGGAGGTTCAATTCTTATGGTTATTGGGTCAATAATACAAGGATTTGCGCAAGATCGTAAGTTTGTTCCGGCATCAAGATGCTTATGCTAATCTTCGAAGTTGGAATGTATATCTTCGCTCGAATGGTGCTTGGATTTGGAATTGTTTTCTGTATCATTTCTGGCTCCTCTTTGATCGGAGAACTGGGACATCCAAAGGATCGAGACACGCTCACATCTCTGTTCAATTCCTCCTATTTTATCGGAGCGATTATCGCAGCAGCCATTGTTCTCAAAACCACCGATATCCATAGTGATTGGAGTTGGCGCCTTCCTTCACTTTTGCAGATGTGCCCCTCCATTCTGCAGATATCGACTATCTTGTAAGTCTTGGAATGTATTTCATCCGTATGCATGCTAATGTGTTATAGTTTGCTTCCAGAGAGTCCTAGATGGCTTATCAGCAGAGACAGAATGGAAGAAGCCGAAGCCGTACTCATCAAATACCACGCTGAAGGCGATCCAGACTCAATTCTTGTAAAAGCAGAAATGGCCCAGATTCGTTCAACCATAAAAATTGAGATGGATAATTCAAAACAATCCTGGTGGAACATGGTCAGCACCCCAGGAATGCGCCGCCGTACATTCATTTCCTGTTTCCTGGGACTCTTCACACAAATGTCTGGAAATACACTCCTCACCTACTACCAGAATTTGCTCTTCATCATGATGGGCTACACCTCATCGTATGCCAAGACGAGGATCAACTTGGCAAATCAATGCTGGAGTCTGATCAATTCCACCATACTCGCTCTCTTAGTGGCAAGGTTCAAGCGCCGTACCATGTTCCTGTTGTCTACTGGAGCCATGTTGGGAACTTTCATTGCTATGACCGTATCCTTCGAGAGGCTTCGAGACGCAAAGAACCACAATGTTTCAAACCAGGCCGCTTCAATTGCTGCATTGTTCTTCTTCTTTGCTTATAGCCCGGCCTATAATCTTGGCAATAACGCTCTCACTTACAGTAAGTTTATATGCAAACCGCCGGAGAGCTTGCTAACCAATACGTAGCTTATCTTATCGAGCTTTTCCCATACTCTGTCAGAACTCGTGGTATTGGAATTGAACAGGTCTTTGGTAAAATTGGAGCCTTCTTTTCGAACAACGTCAACCCAGTTGCTCTCAATGCGTTGGATTGGAAATTCCTTGCTATCTACTGTGGTTGGATTGCTTTCGAGTGTCTATTCGTCTATTTTCTATACCCCGAAACCCAAGGAAGAACATTGGAGGAATTGGCCTTTTGTGAGTATGTCCTCTCCATACATGTTCAATGCTAATTTCTTGATAGTGTTCGAAGATAAGGAACTCGCAGATCAAGCAGTTATCGCAGTCGAGAGGGAAATACATCATGATGTTGATACAGAGAAGCATATATCCGTGCATGAGGAAGATATCAAGAGTATCTGAAGTGTTCAATTGTAGGAGAGATGGGGTAGGTCGTTGTAACTGGAAGAGTAAGAGGTGGTTGAGTTCTGGAGAGGCTGAGATTATTATGAAATATAAGCTGAACTTGAAAACTTTACTGAGTGTCTGATCCAATTCCAATAATCGATGACTCTAAGATATCATAATCTTTACCAAATTCAAGTACCATCTATTAGGAATATTCAAAAGTTATACGAAAGATTCCGGACAGGTATTGACCGCGTTTGGAAGAAGCAATCATTTGAAGGATATGCAAATATTCGCGCCAGAAATAGTTCACCACCTGTGTGTTCACCTCTGGAAAAATACGATCTATTATTTTGAATGCCGTGGTCAAGTTTGCAGCTTTCAAAGTGCTTGGATCAACGGCCGCTTAAATCCTTGGCATTCAGGGGCTCAGGGGAAAGAAAGATAGTGCAAATATGCATACACAGAAATCTACTTGCGATAAGAGATATTTTCATGATAACTAGAACTATACTGCTCTACTTCTACACCTACGCAATAAGCCCAGCCACGCGCACAAAAATTTGATTTCCTGAGCCGATCACGCGAAGTTTATGCGTCTTTTGCTCTTTTCTTCCTTAGTCCTTACAGAATAATAAAGAGGGGGGAAATAAACACATATATTTGAGTAAAAAGTGAAAGCAAAGTCTTCATCGCTGTAACTACTTGCCCGACGGCCGACGTTCTTGTTCGACTCTCTACCCTCAATCTTCAAGTTCTCACACAAGAGTTGCTGTTCTAATCTGACCATGGATCATACCCAGTATCCGGGTGTGGCCAGCCACAATCCTCAGCAATGTCCGACCAGTGCAAAACTTCTGTCTCATCAGATTCATACTCATAAGAATCCTCAAAGCGATAGTTCCATCTGGTTTTCAGTTCCTCCTGTTCCGTTCTCTTTTTCTCTCTTACCGCTTTCCTCCGTTCCTCTTCAGCTTTCAACTCCAAACTCTTGACGTCAGCCCAAGCCTCCAGCTCTTCCCTTCGTCGTGTACACCGCAAAACAACCTCTCTAGTAGCTAATACATCTTCCAAGCAATCATGCACTCCTCCCTTGTTATTCCGGATCTCAATGCCAAGAAGTTCTTTGCAGAGTCTCTGCAAGCCCCACTGACGATTATACGTACCAACTGCATTTCTCGCCAGGATCGCAGAGTCCACAACACGAGTATGTACCATCCTCAGAACGTCCAAATCATGCTGCAAGGCATGGCCAACAAGAATTGTGTTCTGGTCCATGAACTTCCACAATTCTTCGCGAGCTTCTTTCCATCCGGCTAATGCATGCCCTTGTGAAATAGCATTTTCCATCGCGGAACTCGTTATGCCGTGGATTTCGGTGCGCCAATCGCGAATTTTCTCGCCAGGGCGTACGAGTTTGTTGAGGAGTACTGCGCCTGTAAAGAAGTCGACAGCGCAGATAAGGATAACGTCAGTCCTTAATCCTTTGACTTGCGCCATTTCGCAATCGAGGGTTATAGCCCGGAATGTTGGCTTTTGCAAGGAAACAGGTGGAGAACTTGCAAGGGTTTGGTATTTATCGGCGTGCTGTGCTTTGCGATACTCGTGTGTACTGGCGGAAGTGCACCCTCTATTTGCTGTTTTACAACATGTGAAATGGCGTTGGCTATTTCGAATCTGCAGAAACATACTTAGTCCTACGAAAACAAGATGAAGTGTAGTGCGTACTGTGGATGTCAGCTTCCCAGGATGGAAATAACATCTGTCATTCGACGAAGTTTTTGCGAGCCCTACATCAATCAATTCGCTGGAGATATGGGAGAAACATCCCTAAGACTTACGACCACATTTTTGGCACTTGCGCAGCCCGGCGATATCGCTGACACTGTACGTTTGCAGGAGATATTTATTTCGGACGAGATCTTCCGACGAGTGGCAATGTGTTGAGAGTGCTTGGAACAACGCCCGGTATTCGGTTTCAGGAAGGACTGACCAAGATCTGCTCTTTTCTATGGACCCTTTTTGAGAGCTCGGGATTTGGGCAGTATGGGAGCTTGAAGCAATAGAATCCGTCCGTAGAAGGTTAGGCTGGCGTGGACCTACTACGTTAGATTTGCGAGATTCCACGGCGGTCTGAAGCTGGATGGTCTGAGCCTGGAGCGTAGGAATAAATGTCTTGTGCACATTAGAATTCTGGAGATGCTGATCCAGCGCAATTTGATTCTTGAATGATCTGTTGCAGGTGTTGCAACGTTGCTGGCTACCAAGAGGATGGTTTCGGGACACTAGTATCTTTTGAACACTTGGTTGAACCTCGTTCTGATTCGATCTCGAAGGCTGTGATATAAGTCTCCGGTCGCGATCAAGCTGGTTCGCAAGCTGGCGAGATGCGTGCCCTTGTGAACGTAAATGCTGGTTGAAGGCCTCCTGGCTGCCGAAAACCTTGTCACAGGACAAGCAGTGATGTGTCATTTTGGCTCTCCCTCGTTGAACAGCGAGTATATCGACTACAGGCAGAAAATAAAAGGGAAATTTGAAGACGAAAAGGGACAGACGAGACCAGCTACCAGTGAAAGCGGGGTCGACTGAGGTGGCACAATAGAAAAGGCTCGTTTCATCCTATTAAAATGCTATTGGTTCGTTAGCAGCATCTAAAATAACAAATAGTATTTTCTTTTCGCAAAATAAGAAAAATATACTGAGTGAATTCTTGAATTAAGAGATACCTAAGCATGGGGTAAGGTTTTATGAAACTATTCGGTCTTTTTTTAAATAAAAAAAAGGAATTCATAATATAAGCTTATGAAACGAAAAAAATTATAATAATTACAACGTACTGTATATCATTTATTTTGCGCTTTATGTGTAAAATTTCATACTCCTCCACCTTCAAACGCCCATACCGCTTCGTCGAAATGGTATTAGTCACGATGTTTCATACTGCAGCAAAGTACAAAAATCTTCGAGCGCAGCGAGGCCGGGGGTTTGGGGGCTTGCCCCCATGAAATACAACTCCTTACAAAAAGAATTATGCCTCCGCCGGCGGAATCGGATACCACTTATTGAATACGCATCCCGGATCATACTTCCTCTTCACTTGTCTCAGTCTCTCATAGTTCTCTCCAAACATATCAACCACTTTCTCGGAACCATCTCCAATATTAGCATTGATGAACTTTCCTCCCTTCGCCCTACCAATAATCCTCTTAACCTCAGCCCTGATTTCCTCCTCTGGTATGGAGCCATCATGTTGTCCTTCTAAGACCATCATCATAGAGCGAGCCCTCGCTCTTAAGGCGGTAGCTGATGGAGCGACGGATGATGATTTAGCATAGGAACGGATTTCGATCGCGATCTTTGATGGTCCGACAGCGTCGCCGTATTTGCTGAAGAACCCATCTAGATCGGCGATCATCTCCTCTAAGAGAGAAATGTCCAATGGAGAGCTCAACGGCGAGTTGCTTGTTGAGTAGAACTGATGGGTTGGTGGACCAGTGACGAGTGGAGATGGAGTTGTGCACTCGACGTAGCTCTTCATCTCTGCCATTGCCATGACAGGCCCAAGGTCAAAAAGCGGTGCTGCGATTTTTCGAGCTTCTTCTTCAGGCCCATCGTAGAAGAGTACGCAGATGGGATGGACGCTCGGCATTCCAGGACCTTTTCCAAATGCCATAAACACAACAAATTTGCCTCCACTTGCTTCTGTGGCTTGGCGAAGGGGTTCAGCGAGCTCGAGGAATTGTCGATTCTTATCTGGTGTGAACATGAGGGGCCCACTGATTGATTAGCAATTTTCTTCGGTTGTGCGAAAGACTTACAAGAAAACACGTCCCTGTTTATGGACTTTGAATGTGAATTCGGTCACAACTCCAAAGTTTGAACCTCCTCCACGAATACCCCAGAATAGATCAGGATTCTTTTCTTCGGATGCTTCCAAGACGCTGCCATCTGCAACGACAACTCTAGCAGCAAGAAGATTGTCAATCACTAATCCATATTGACCTGTCAAGAATCCCGATCCACCTCCTAAGGTCAAGCCACCGATGCCTTGACTATCAGTACCGAACCAAGTTTGAGTTACTCAACTCACCAGTGTCGTTAGCTGCTCCCATCACAACAGAAAGTCCCAATTCTATCAAATGTTAGCCACAACCCGCAGCAGATCGGGGTTCATACCTTGCAGTGGAAATTCCAGATCAGCTGCTTGGCATCCACCTTGAGCGGTGATCTTCATTCCTTCTTTGTCGATGGAGACTTTCTTCATCTTGGCAAGATCTGCCAGGTAAGCGTGCGAATCATACGAGATCAAAATCTCTCACCAATTACCAAGCCACCCTTCGTCGTTGATGCTTTGTAGTAACTATGTCTACCACAAGCTATCACGACTTCAAGGTCCCATTGCTGGACGAACTGCAGGCATGTAGCGATATCCTGCTCAGACTCGCAGAACACGATAATACCCTGAGAATGTCAGTGACGTTCCGATATTTCGATCATCTCCTTACTGCTTCGGCTACCCCAGCTTTGTTAAATCTATCAATGGCAGCACGATATTTATCCTCGGCTGCTTCTCCTTTGATGACAACTTCACCCTTAACTGAAGTCTTGAGATGCGTGAGGGTCGCTTCATCGAGGACAGACCCTTTTCGAGAAACGATGTGAACTTTAGAATTCATTTTGGAGAGAAATGCTAATTGTGCTCGAAATTTGGAGTGTAAGGCTGCCAGGTCCTTCCTTATAATGTTTCAAGCTGACAAGCTTGAGCGCTCACGCTGACAGGCTAATTCTACTCGGAGACATTACAAGACTCGGTTGATGCTGGTTGGAAGATCAACGGGTTGAAGTGGATTTCCAAGAATTCGAAGTCCAATGAGAAGGAATTATAATTCTGCATGATTCCAAAAGCTGTAAGGGGGCACAGAATGGAGCCTTGGTGCCAGCGAATACTAGCCTAGAGAAGCGTAGTGCTGACCAAAGCACCGCTCGTTCGTAACAAGGTATTTAGATGTACCAATAAGATTGGTTCATTCGTTCTCCAACCATTCAAGATAGCAAAGTCGGTTGCAGTGTTGATCTTACATGGAGAAAAGAAAATCCGTCGATTTCGACGTCCCAGCTTGGACAGAATCCGAGCAATATGCTAGCAAGACTGTGATGGATAAAATGAACTGCCCAAAAATATGGTGCTGTTCTACTACAATCTAAACCAAGGACTAACCTCAAAGCAACGTTTCAGTATAACTGCACTCAAATTTTCTAAATGCAGACCTGACTTCCACAAGTAGGCCACATTCGTCTCCTCGATTTGATACTTTGCAAATGGACTTCATACAACATACTTCATCTCCAACGCAAAAACCGAAGACAATCTAGATTCGATTTCCCCGCCCAGGTCCTGCTGCTTCCGCTCCCTCCTCCTATCAAACTAGGATCAGTCTCCTACAATGCCCATTGTCTAGAGATCGGTGTCTCTTCTGTGTTACCAACATTGAGCATCGCACATGGCCATCGTCCAGTGACCAGACCATCGCTAGACATCAAGAGCGCAGTGGAACATCCAGATAATGATCTGCTCCGTTCCCATGACTCCATGGCTAATGCTGAGAGGTTTGATTGAGTGTTAAGCCAACTTCGCCCGGAGATTTGTGATCTCAGCCCTTAGATTCTCTCGTGCACGCTCCTCGAGCTTCTTGTAGAACTCTTCAGTGAAGAATAGCCTGTTACGAGCCAAGAACTTCTCAAGAACCGCAATACGACCGGACGCATACTCCTGCTCACTGAATTTGCCATACTCGTCACGAATTTGAGAAGCATACAGTCGGTACTGTGCTGAATCTCGACCCAAAACTTCCAGATCACAATCCAGACAGAGCTTCAAATCGCTATCATCATTTTCATAATCGATGGTATGAGTTATGGTAGCTTCAATATAACGGCACACTGTCTTGCGCACGTCTTCAGAAATGCTAAGTTCGCGTGCAAAGTCTTCAAAGACTGCAATGCTTCGTAATTCATTGTCGTGTCGTTGAGGATCGTAAATCCAATCGTGAAAGAAGATAAAGAGTTGAATGGCGGTGGAGTTCTTCACGAGCGATTGGGACTCGGTGAGGCTGTTTATCATGGAGTGTATGTGGGTTGTAGTATGGTAACGTCGCTGCGATTCCGAGTATCTAGTCAGAAGAGACTCGGTCCATTTATCGATTGTTTCTTTGTCGCCATTCATTTGAGAAACCAATTTGCTGAAACTTGATCCGACATCTTGTTCGATAGAGGAATTCTTCTTTTCCATGATGGCGCTGGGGAGCAACAGATGCAGAAATGAAACCCAAGAGTGTTTGTGAATGCCTGGAGTGATGAGTCACCCGAGCAGCCCAAAGTGGCTGACTGCGTGGAGCCTTGGCTGTGATGAGACAATGCGAACCGCGTGTCAATTACAGCAGCAATTAGCATCAAAACAGAGCAAAGATGCTCCGGAAGATACAAGGAGAAATAATCCCGATGTCAATTTGGATCAAATACTCAAGAGACTTCTCGATAAACGGCTGAAAATCCATTACACCAGGAACAAACAGAACTCTAACGGTGTTAAATCGCCTTTATTTAGATCTCAGTTCAACTGTATGTGGCTTACTCTGCCCTAAAAGCCGTAAGAAACAGATGAAACAGCAGGCACCTCCTCTAAAGATTTCTAAATACCCTGAGACTGCTCACAGGAACAGCCTCGACAGTTCACTGTAACTTGGCAGCTTTTCTCCTCAGAAGATCAAGCCGCAAATGCCAAAAAAGCCAGAAGTATTATCAATTCTGATCGCTGCCTTGCGCTAATTGTAAATTCAGATAAGCAAAAGTATCTCGATCCGAAGGGAGGGTGGTAGAAGAACTTATGAACGAGCCAGGAGGCGAAATTGTGGTTCCTGTACCCGCCTGAGCGGCTACTGCATCTGCGAAGAAATACCCAGTAATCTGCACACCATGCAACCGGAACCTAGCCGTGCTAATTGGTATTGTCCTCAATAGGCTTTGGTTTACGACTTGAGATTATTTTAAGACGCAAAACGGAGCAGAGCTTGTTAAATCACGTTGTAGTTTGTGGGGAAGTTAAAGAAGTGAAGCAGCCGGATTCAAGACGAGAAACGTGTCGCAGGAACGCAATTTTGAGATATCTTTGGCTACAAATAGAAAGGGATCTATTAGGTAGCAGCCACAGACTTCAAGGCATTGAATGCTTGACCTCTCATGGATCCGACCCTCAGCTCTGTACCTCGGAGACCTGGGGTCTTATCCAGAGATTAGGCACCAGATTAGGATGCAGTATCAAGCGACTTTACAATCTACATACAATAAACTAGATATCTGTCTTCCATCCACTTGGAACTAAAGTGAGCAGGGTTGAGTCTGTGGATGATGCAGGTTGAAGCCGTACGCGACACCGGGAACGCGCTAAAATTGCCGGCTGCATCAACAGCACGTCTTCCAAAAGACATCAAGCCTCCTCCAACAGAATGAGGTATACAGCACGATGCATCAACCGCTTGCCTACAATCGTTTAGCCAGTGCACCAAAGAAAGCAATTGATGGCGCTCGAGGAAGTTCCAATCAGCTTCAACATTACGGAGCACTGAGGCAACTCCACCAAGCACTGTACCCACATTCCCCCACTCAGAATCGAGCTCGAGGAGTTACTGACATTCACGACTTTTCTGCAGACCCAATTCCAACTTGCATCAGGTCTGCGAAGCACTTCTGATAGCTCTTCGAAGATTCATCCGTGATCCCGCCGAAGAATCCGGCTCGAGTCCGAACTACACAAATCTGCCCGACTCGAATCGAACGTATCCTTTGAATTATGGTACAAGATCTGCGAACATTGTTTGAACATCAGCTGTTGTTTGTCCAAGGACATGGACGAGCACACTCCGGTTTAGATGATTGGAGCGCGTCTCCAATGGTTCGGGTCAGTTTGCAACACGCCACCAAGGCCATAATTTTCAAGACATGTTCTCTACGCCTGCAGAAATTTGCGGGCCGTCCATCCAGTGCGGTTTTGCCCACAGTATCGGCCGGAAGCGACACTGAGGGGAAGCTCCAAGCCGTCTTTTGGCTCTATGGCCAGAACAATTTCTCCCGCTCTTGTCAGTGAGTCCAGCACGAGGCATTTCTGTAGTCTCGCAGTTGGAGGTTAGCAGAGGCATTCAGACTATTGTTATTGCTCAAGCTGAAGTCAGCAATTGCTTATCAGTCTCAAGAATATCTCGTCAACTCCAGATATCTTGATCTCTTCTCAACGTTCAAACGCTCGAATTCTATCAAGTTCATGCTGTGTGAGGTCATTTCTACCATCGCATGGCTCGACGAAGTCTTCCATGCCTTGATCACTTCTAGTCCATAGGTATGTGAGCCTCCGGGTAAATTCACACGTGATTTTTGCATTTACCCGGCAGTGTCTACCAAGATCTGACCACGAGCTTCTTATTTCTCATCATGTCACATCATTTTCCTATGCCACGCCATAATTTGCAAAGTTCAATTATCCGCGAGAAGATGGAAGGATATAAAAGGACGGTTGGAGACCTGGTCTTGGAAGTCCAAAGCCGGAATCAACAATCCTCAACCATCACCAATCATGCCAAATCACACACTTACACTGAACAATGGCACCAAGATGCCACTCGTGGGCCATGGCCTATGGAAGATCCCCCAAGACAAAATTGCTGATCACGTCTATAATGCCATCAAAGCAGGATACCGTTTATTTGATGGAGCTTGTGGTAAGTGCTCTTGACCATGATCCCAAGCCTTGCTAACATTTCAGACTATGGGAATGAAATAGGAGCTGGCCAAGGTATTGCCAGAGCCATCAAGGAAGGCATCGTGAAGCGAGAAGAACTCTTCGTCGTCACAAAACTCTGGAACACCTTCCACGATCGAGAAAACGTGGAACCCATTTGTCGAAAACAATTGAAAGACTGGGGGCTCGAGTACTTTGACCTGTTCATCATGCACTTCCGTACGCTCTCTCCTCCTTTTCAACTCTCGACTAATTCTCCTAGCCATCGCACTTCGATATGTGGACCCTGCAGTTCGCTATCCACCGGAATGGTTCTACGACGGCAAGACCTCAACCGACATTCAACTCTCAAATGCCACCATCCGAGAAACATGGGAAGCAATGGAGCACCTTGTAGACATCGGTCTCACTCGATCCCTCGGCATTAGCAATTTCAATGTCCAGGCCATTCTTGATCTCCTCCGTTACGCCCGGATTCGTCCAGCAACTCTCCAGGTTGAGCATCACCCATATCTCGTCCAGCAACCACTCATGGAGTTCGCCAAACAGGAGGGCATCACCGTTACTGCTTACAGTAGCTTCGGTGCTACAGGATATGTTGAGATGGATCTTGACCACGCTGTCAAGACGCCACCTCTTTTCCAAAATCCTCTCATCAAAAAGATTGGCGAAGCCCATGGCAAATCTGCACCCCAGGTCTTGCTTCGGTGGGCAACGCAACAGAATATCGCTGTCATTCCCAAGGCCGATACTGTACCAATGCTTCTCGAGAACTTAGATGCGAAAGGGTTTGATTTGACGGAAGAAGAGATCAAGCAAATCAGTGGATTGGATCAGCACTTAAGGTTTAATGATCCTTGGATTGTACGTACCCCTCGCTTCATTCTGTGACGTACTAACCCTTGCAGTATTTTGGTCGTCTTCCAATCTTCTCTTGATGCACTAAAATCGGCGTTAAGGCATCTTCTTCTCATCTCACTAATCCACAATACATATTATCTTCCCCTTCGACTGATTACTTTCCATCAAAGCATGCGCATCCTGAATATCCTTCCAATCGAAAACTTTCTCAATCGGAACCTGAAACGTCCCATCCACAAACTTCGGTAGCGCAAACTCCACCAACAGATCTCTCAATTTATTCTGGTAGTCCAGATCCCGACTTCTCAGTCTACTTCCTTCCCAACGCAAGCGCTTGTTCTCGAGCAGTCCAATATCCAATCCAGCATTGAGCTTCGATCCACTCAGACTAGCAAGCTGGACAATCCTCCCATCTATTGCTGCTGCCTCGAAGTTCCCTTGCGAGTAGTTCTTGCCAACGAAGTCGACTATCACATCCACTCCATGGCCGCCTGTGGCTTCAAGAATCCCGTTCACCCAATCATCCTTGTGGTAGTTGAACCCCTTTGCCGCTCCTAGCTCTTCACAGAACTGCACCTTGTCATCAGATCCCGCAGTCACGAAGATAGATTTCGCTCCCGCAGCTTTAGCTAGCTGGATCCCGGCAATGGATACGGCTGATGCACCGGCGTGCCAGAGGACATTATCACCAGGCCGGAAGCATCCGACGAGATGAAGTGCTTGTGTGGCAGTGATCCAAGTCTATCATATTTAGCGGTTTCTTTCAATTACAACGCCTATCATACCTCGGGGATTCCAGCAGCTATTGTCCATGATATTTCCTTTGGTTTATGTATCAGCATCCTCGTCGATGAGACTAGATACTCTGCATAAGCCCCTAGCTTCTGTCAGTGTAATTCTTCCAAATTAGTTGAGGTAAGTACCTCCATAAGCCAATCCAAAGACTTCGTCTCCGATCTTGAAGTCAGATGTGTCGCCATCACCAAGCCCCTCGACTACACCCGAGAACTCAACGCCAAGGGTCTTGCCTGCTTGAGGTGGGACGTTGTACTTTCCCTCCCTTTGCATCAAGTCCATACGATTCAGTCCGAACGCGTGGATCTTGATTAAGGCTTGCGACTGTGATGGCTGTGGTTTGGGTGTGTTGGGATCCATGAACAGGTGGGAGATTGGTCCCTTGCCATCTTTGATATCTAGAATGGTCAGCACATCCCAATATCAGGGAGTCTATCCTACCAATTGCTCTCATGGTAGACATCGCGTACTCCTGTCTGACGGCCGTAAAGGTCTATGTGTTGGTCGCTTGACACCTCACTTATATCCATACGCTTTCAATTCTTTGTGCTTCCATGCAGGATCAGGATCGTGAAAACTCCGATTCGGTCATAAGAAGCATCATCAATCGTCTCCGAAGGAAACTCCCGAGCTATTCCCTGGCAGCACTGCGTCATGGCTGACAACCAAGTCCAATCCCCGATATACCTGCGATATATATGCGCTGCAAGATGTTTAGTCAGATCGCACATCGACGTTGCTGACTGCTGGTGGGTCGGCAAGCCTTCCGGTTCTGCGCGCAGCTCATCCTGATTCGCTCATAGTACTTCCTCATTCGTGCCATCTCGGCAATCGGCGGAACTAATGCGGGTTGGGTTGGGTAGGGGAGTTCGCTGTCGTGAAACCTTCACATCAGCATATGATCGAGAAGAGGGCTCATATATAGACTTCCATTTCCAAGCATCGAGTCTTCAAGCCATCAATTCGATTATTTCAAATCTTCAACATGTCACGAGTTCTCCTCACCGGCGCTAACGGTTTCATTGGTTCGCATATCCTCGAACAACTCCTCAACCACGGCTTCTCAGTCAGAGCCGTCATTCGAAGCGAATCCAAAGCTGCACAAGTTCGCTCCGATTTCCCAGATAAAGGATCTCAGCTCGACTTCGGGATCGTCCCCGATATCACCGCTCCAGGTGCTTTTGACACTGTCGTTCAATCAACACCACCATTCGATACCGTGATCCATTCCGCTTCCCCTTTTCTGTACCGAGTCATCTCTGACAATCGAGAATTCCTTGACCCCGCTATCAAAGGGACTCTGGAAGTTCTGAAATCTGTGAAGGCTCATGCTCCAACTGTGAAAAGAATTGTGATCACAAGTAGTTGTGCTGCTGTCGTCAACTTTTCGGCACCTCCAGACAGTCCAAAGAAGATCTATACGGAGGATGATTGGAATCCGACGACATGGGAAAGTGCATTGACTGGATCCCAAAATAATGCATATCAAGCCAGCAAAAAATTCGCTGAGAAGTCAGGTCAGTATCGTTCCGTGGGGGTATATTTCTGAGCTGATGAAATTAGGGTGGGATTTTGTCGAGAAGGAGAAGCCAAATTTCGATCTGGTTACTTTGACTCCACCTATGGTGTATGGGCCACTTCGTCATACTGTCAAGAGCGTGAAGGAATTGAATCAGTCGAACTCGAGGATTTATGACTTGTTTGTAAATTCGAAGAAAGATGCTGAACTTCCGCCAAACGGAATGCATGTGTATACAGACGTCCGAGTAAGTTCTCCGATTTCAAGAAGGAACCAGCCTAATTAGCATCTAGGACTTGGCACTGGCACATGTCAAGGCTGCAACTCTACCAGAAGCTTCGGGTCAACGATTCATCATTTGTGCAGGCCAGATATCATCACAAAATATCTCAGATATGTTGAGGAAGGATATTCCTGAGCTGGAGGAGAGAACTCCAGAGGGGACTCCAGGTGGAAATCCACTGCCTGCAAATGCGTATGAGTGTAGCAGTACGAAAGCAGAGAAGGTTCTTGGTTTGACTTTCAAGAGCAAGGAGGAAACATTTGTGGAATTGGCGAAACAACTTCTTCAGATTGAGAAGAAGGAGAAGGCTGGATTGTAGGAAAATGAATTGGGTAAGAAAAAGTATCAAAGCATCTCTCTAGCAAATCTGTTCCTGTTGAGTATCTGATCTTGGTCCCTTGAAGCAATACATAAGGCAATGTCTTAGGCACAGCCTTTTCGGAGTCACTTTCTTCCCAAATAAGTTATTCAACTTTTTACAATCGATCGATTGTTCATCCCACTTTAGATTCTGGAGTAGTTTACGGTTATGCAATTTCCGACAGTTTGTCGGGTTTTCAGCCTCATTCGACTTTTAATTCGGAATAGTACCTGGCCTAGTTTCAATGGTTTCGTTCGGAAATCCGTTATCACGCCCAATCCTGCAACACATAAATGCGTTCAATTTCCGTCGCATCCGAACATTTGATCTTTGTAATACTAATAACATTCCCATACCCCATCTTTCCCCATGGGCGCATCTCAAAAAGGAAGGCGCTACACTCCCCTTATCTCGCCAAGCTTTACCGAACCGTTCACACGGTTACGCCAAGCTTACACGTTCCCCCATTTCTTAGCCGCTCAAAGTAAAACATAATGATTTTTACAAAATAATCCTTAGTCGGAGAATCGTCGCATTCCTCGCTAAAGCAAAATTGCAACTCCTTGGTGTGAAGACTGTATATCGAAAGAGAGCATTTTTCCGTACAAGTTACCCCGCAATATATCGCGTTGCAGGGACGGTTTCCCGCATTGACAAGGAATCCTTATCTCAATGGTAAGTCAACATGCAGGAACCATCAATAGTTCCAGGGTAGCTCCTATTTTCTGACCTGGTTCCTGAGCTCAAGAGTGGGCTTGAAGGGAGTTTTATATCTTCTCCAAATCCTCTCATCTCTGCATCCCTATCCCTTTTCTCTTTAGCCAAGATGGCGTCAAGTTCCACTCGCGCTTTCTGTGCTTTGGCCTTAGCAGTCACTGCGAATGCCGCTGTATCAATATCAGGACAGACATTCGTGGTAGATGGCGTCAGTTATTATGCTGCTCCAAACCCAGTCTCAATCATTTCTGCAACAGCAGATATGCTGAGTTCGGCAGCTACGACTGGAGTGGATTTGATTCCATTGACTGTTATGGAAGACACCAGCAGCTCATTCACGACCTCTGTATTCAGATCCATTGTTGGAAATTACTCTGGATCCGACGATGTCTTTAACACTGGGTTTCTTCAAGGTTCGTCCCTCAAACATCCCTAGAACTTCACTAACATTCCCAGCTGTCTACCTCAAGCACTCTGGGTCATCTCCAGCAACAGTCCAATACCCTCTCGGGGCAGCTCTCACTGAGTATGGAACCAAGCTCTTCATGCCCTCTCGAGCATACACTTCCTCGGTCGAAAGCCAAGGCCACAACTTCACAGGATGGCGAACTGAAATCCCAGCCGGACCATATTTCATGTCCGCATCCACCGGCGACGTCTACCAAGCATACAAACTCTACTCTGATGTCCAAGGAGCTTTCACTGAAGGCCTGGAACCCAACACCGACGGTACATTCTCAATCCTCAGTGCCGCTATCCCAGGAGCTCAAAGCCTTACCATCGGAGTCCCATCTAGACTCTACTACACCAAGACAGCGTCCAAACCACTTGCAGGAGTTCGTCTGGGCGTAAAGGACATCTACGACATCGCTGGGATCAAAACCAGCTGTGGAAATCGAGCTTTCTACGATCTCTACCCTCCACGAAATGTCACTGCCGTCGCTGTTCAAAAACTCATCGATGCAGGAGCCGTCATAATCGGAAAGATGAAGACGTCTCAATTCGCCAACGGAGAGACCGCAACTGATGATTGGATTGACTACCACTCCCCTTTCAACATCCGTGGAGACGGGTATCAAGACCCTTCATCTTCATCTTCTGGTCCTGGAGCAGGAATCGGTGCTTATGACTGGTTAGACATCGGTCTTGGATCCGACACTGGTGGTTCCATTCGAGGTCCCTCAGAAGTGAACGGTTGTTTTGGCAACAGACCTTCTCACGGACTGGTCAGCCTTGACGGTGTGATGCCACTCTCGCCAAATCTCGACACAGCAGGATTCCTCACTCGAGATCCATTTCTCTGGCATGAGGCCGCGAAGGTCTTGTACAGTGACAATATCTCAAGCAACTTCACCTCATTCCCTACCAAGATCCTCACATCTGGATTCCCAACCAAGGCATCGAATGAAGCCAACACGATCCTGTTGAATTTCCTCTCCCAACTCCAGACTTTCCTTAACGCCAGCACCACCGCCCTGGACGTCACCTCTCTCTGGGCTACAAACGGTCCTGCAGCCGCTGGAGGAGCATCAATAAACAGTTATCTCGGAATCGTGTATCCGGTCTTGATTGCACAACAACAGTACTCCCTCGTCACGCTCCCATTCTACGCCGATTACGCAGCTGCACATTCAGGAAAGAGGCCATTCGTCGATCCAGCACCATTGATCAGATGGGCGTATGGACAGAATAATGTTAGTGCCGATGCAACGACGCAGGCGCTGCAGAACAAGACTGTGTTTATGGATTGGTGGAGCACCACTGTGATTCCTTCGAATGCGAAGAGCTGCAGCGAGAGTATTTTGCTGTATCCCGGAAGTACGGCTAATCCTACTTATAGGAATGTGTATCGGAGGTGAGAGGTGTCTTGATTGCGAAGATGATGAGCTGAGCTGACGAGAAAATAGTCCACCATCACCACCCACTGGATTCGGAATCTCGCGCGTTTCCAACTTTGCAGAGGTTCCTGATATGGTGTTCCCGAGTACGTCTCCACTTTCCAACTTCCCATGCCTCTCTTCCACACCCCAGCTCCTTGTGTGAACAGAACTCAAACTGACAACTCCTCAAAGTCGGCCAAGCAGCTTACAACTCAACCATAACCCTCCAAGAAGAATATCTCCCCGTGACGGTCGATATTCTGGCAGCTAAGGGATGCGACGGGATGATTTTCGCGCTTGCAGAGGCTTTGACGAATGCAGGGATTCTGAAGGTTCCTGGGGTGGGAAGCTTAATGTACTGAGCAGTAAAGAAGAAATGTGAGGAAGTGAAAAGGAGAGTTCGAGCTTATTATTCGCGTGATAAGCTGCATGAGATTGTGACTTGGGATGCACTTGCTTTTATGGATACGAGTGAGAAGACGCAATAAGAGCTTCAAAAAGAAAAGGGAGGGTAAGTTGATTCGCTGATGATGCATCCTTGACGCAAGATGTTGTCGGTATGTTGAGCGGGAGATGTGTGTCTGAAAGGAGATTGATCTAGAAGATTTCTCATCTCGATATGCTTGCTCCCACGGAGCCGACAACGTATATCGAGAGACTTACATGAGTCAGTCCTTGACTGATTCCTTCATTCACAACCCTTGAGGAAGATTAAGCGACGAAGAAACAGAAACAAACAGAGAATCTTATGAATAAAGCATGAGGCTACTACACAACCTTCCTCATCCACAAAGACAACGAGATGCACCTAGGCTTGTTCAAATCCTTGATTTGTTATTATATAAGATTATCTACAGGTCCAGTCCCATGCAGCATCGGCCTCTAACTCTCGAGACTCCTCGCTCGCTGGCTGACCAGGACCAGTCTGGTTCCAAATGTCGTGATAATGTACAGAACGTAATGCTTCCAAGTTTTCTCACCAAACGCCAGATGCCCATCATAACCCACCAATAGTTCCACCAAGTATGCCATATTTTAGCCTCGACATAAGATGCATTTACGCTCCCCTCCGTTGTTAAGATGCTCCTGTTTCGCTCACGAAACTGTCTTCCCATCACAACTCGGAATCACCACCCCATCCTTCAGATGCCGATTAACATCCATCAAACCCCATTTATCCTCCCACTCTTTGCCGGGCGTATCGTAGAGAATCTTCCACGGCTCATCAAATGCCTCGAACCAGAAATAATTCGTGCCATTTGACAACGCTTGGCAGACCCAGTCGTTCATGAATGTATTCATTTCTGTGATGCCTGCCACGGAGCCATTTGTGCAAGTTGTTGCTGCTCCGCAATCAGTTCCGCCTGTTGATGGCCAGCCAGTTTCCGAGATGATGTTCTTGGAGATATCGGTCTTGAGAATTGTGTCATGCCCGGTCCAGAATGTGTATGTCCAGCTGGCTGCTTCTTCAGCCGTGACACCAGCGAAGAATGGATGGATGTTCGCCATCAGGTAGTCGACTTGACTGGCAAAGTCTGCGGTCCAATTATCGCCGAGATCAGAGCTCGCTACTGGAAGAGTAACACCCATGGAAGTGAGATTACTCTTCACGCCGGTAATTACGGCACCAAGCTGTGCAGCGGTCATATCTTGTCGGAACAGCACCTCATTGCCGACAATAACGCCAACAAACGATGCAGAGCCGTGTTTCTGGAAGATATCGTACATCTGAGCGATCTGACGAGTATTCGTGGTGGCGTTGTTATCTTGCCAGACTCCCATCCAGACCTTCAGCGTGCCGTTCAGACCTAGCTGGTCAATGGAATGGAGGACCATCTCGGTTTGATTGCAATCGGTGCCATAGAGTCGAACGGTATTGGTGAGCTGCGAGAGGACAGCAAGATCTCGGGTGACGTTGTTCTGCGAGGGTGGATAGGAGAGACAATCCGGATATTGCGTATACATCGGTGTGTAGTCGATGCCAGGGAAGACCTTGTGAAGCTTGGGGTTATTCAACAGCGCCTGGATCTCCGCAGAATTCTTGTTCAGATCTCCATTATTTGCTGTGTCCTGTCCGGCTGATTGTCCCGCGGGTTGAGAAGACGAAGAGGACCCTGATCCGGAGTGTTTCGAAGATAATACTCCACCTACGATACCACCGGCGATAGCTCCAGCAATCAAGAACCCTACAACTCCAATTATGATCCACCTCATCCTCTTCTTTCCTGACGATTGCGATTTCAACCACTCACTCTTCTCCGCTCCTTCACCTAATTCATAGGTACTTCCTTTAACAGGATCGTATGCCGTCGGGATTGCATTGCCGCTTGCAGTCCTTGCTACCAGGCCTCCCAGTGCTCCCAGAACACCGCCTGTAGCAGCAGCACCCGCAGCTTGAGGGACATTATGGTCCGAATGACGACCCAAGCTTAACATCGACGCTCGACTCTGCTGTCTGTATTCCAATCCATCATCGCCATCATCTGCAATAGTGTTTGGATCGAACTGCGCTATATTCGGATCTACGTTCGCTGAGTATCGAAACTCGTTAAACGGAGGATTATCGACATAAGGTTGGTGTTCGAAACTGTGGGGCGACCGTGAAACCACCGATCGTGATTGTGGGGTTGCCATGCCTGGAGGAAACGCAGCTGGTCCCAGGGGTGTTAGAGATGTTGACGACATCTCTGATTGTCTTCCAGTCGGTCGAGCAAACGGCGAGTCTTCTAATGGTATATCCTCCTCGAAGCCTGATCTTTCCATTCTGGGATCGTAGCCTGGTGTATTCCTCATGGCTTCCAGTCCACTCTCCCTTGCATTCGCATCTGCGACGGTCATTGCAATTCCTGCCATTCCCCCTGCTGCTTGCTCTCCAAAATTATCTGCTCCTGGTGTGATATTCGAGTACGCTGAATTCGTGTAGCCAAGTTCTCGACCCCAGAGCCTTCCTTCCGCGTCTCGATAGGGAGGAACGTCGCGATGTAGTGGTGGTGCGGGGGCAGCTACTGGACTTGTGTCTCCATAACCTTGCAGAGGTTGTTGTTGTCGATCTTGACTGTATCTCCGTGCAGCTCTTAAACGATTGAAAGAGCTTTCTGGATGTGCGGCAGGGTTGAACGGTGGATGTGGTGGTGAATTGAATGGTGAATGTGGTGGTGAACTGAACGAGAGTTGTTCTGGAGTCCTCCTGCCGTCGTAAGGCTGGTCCTCCTCGAAGGAATAACGACGTTGCATGGCGAAAGAAAGGGAAGAGAGAACCGGGGAGATATGTGTCGTTACAGTCAGACGATCTGAACCCAATGTCTCGTATTGTGCAGAGTCATGAACTAGTTACTGTCAAGGCTGCTCGTATTGTTTATTCCCTCGTTTCGCTGCCAACAAAGGGGTCCGGGATGGGAATCCGGTTTCTAGGGCTCGAAACTTGGTTTGCTGTAACCACAGCTCTGTAAGTATATTTTGGATATGGAATTCGATCAATCGTTCACGGTGGTAAAGATGCGGCTGTAAAAGTTGCTTGGCAGCAGTGGGAGCAGGAGGTTTAACATCTGAATCAGCTGGGCGTTCAATACGAGCTGTGGCATTTCTGCCATCGCATTTGGAGGCGGGTGAGGCCTGCTCCAGGGCTGGTTGGCTGATGAACGCCAAAGCGGGGGCTGTGCGTGGTGCGCGGCCGAAAATAGTCGGGGGGCAGGAACAGAGAGCCTACGGCGGGCTGCCGCAGGATCACCCAACGCGCTGAACATGCGCACATGGGGCCATTTAGGAGAACGGCATTCCTCCACTGCTATGAGTTGTTTCACGTTACAGGAGAGGAAGGCAGAGTGTGTAATGTGCAAAGAGACTGCGGTGAGGATTTGTGACGGATTCATATCTCTGCAGGGCTGCACAGTAACCTTATCCTCTTTGGAAGCCGCTGCAGATCACCCGAACCTGGGCAACCATGGAGGCTTATTGTGGAGGAAAAACAAACATCGAGAGACCCGATACTGCTGTGGAATGTACTTGAACACCTTTATGTATATGAAGTAGGTATTGTTCTCTGATCAAGAATCATTTAAGGAGTCTTACGACCACGGCGAAGTGTTTATGCTTGTGTTCTGTGCCTCATCGTTCTCCACCGGAGAAGGCTGTAGCTGGTACAGTATGTGACAGATCAGTCAGCCTTGAAGCTTAATCCCCGCATTTTTCAGATCGAATGACTTTCTTAAGTCTCTCTAAGGCCAGGTTCCAAGGTTGATGCAATGTGATAAGGAAGATTGCACCGCCGTGAATATGTAGAAAGCCCCCAACACTCACATTCTCTGAATGTTCATAATGAGCGAGATTATGAATCCTTGTCGGTGTTAAAAATTGACATTGAAGCCGGACAAAGGATCACCGAACGATTACTGATTTTTAAACCTAATGTCTTCACACTATTCTACCTATCATCTCTTCTCAATCAACCAGAGCCTCATATCCAACCCTTGACCCGACTCACCACGAGGCTGGATAGCGTCATCTCCAAGGGTTTAGCTTCGGATAGCAGTCGGACCCTGGTTACATGCCCCTCACCCCGCGGAGGCCGAGTCCCCCGCTATAAGAATTACATCCCCTTGAATAAGTGAAGAATAAGCATAAATTCCTGTTGATCGTCTAAACCCAAAATCTTCAACATCCACAATGGCAAAAGGATTCAGAGAAATGATTGGTGTTACACCATCTACGGCATCTACCCAAGACAGCATCCTCGTTATCATTGATGCTCAGAACGAGTATGTATTCCTTTCCTAGTCTGCAACATCTACTTAGATATTCTCCCTGCATTGCGCAGCTTCTGAATAGCCATTGACTGACTCTATAATGTCAGATATGCCACCGGACATCTAAAGACAGAAAACGTCTCCTCCACCCGCGCCGCTATCTCCACCCTTCTCGAAAAGTACCGCGCCGCCTCCGCTCCGCTCGTCCACATCGTCCATCAAGTTCCCGACGGAGCGCCAGTCTTCACTCCTGGTACTGATCTCGCAAAAGAATTTGCAGAGCTGGAGCCCAAGAGCAACGAAAAGGTTATCCAGAAACAGCAACCAGGATCCTTCACCGGAACAGATCTC
Source organism: Phialocephala sp. D728 (assembly GCA_003988865.1). Lineage (NCBI taxonomy): Eukaryota > Fungi > Ascomycota > Leotiomycetes > Helotiales > Mollisiaceae > Phialocephala > Phialocephala sp. D728. The sequence continues at coordinate 96,760 of QYAJ01000092.1, read as the reverse complement.
GATGAGTTCCTGAAGAAGAGTGGAAGGAACAAGATTGTGTTGACCGGGTATATGGCGCATGTCTGTGTGAGTACGACTGCTAGACAAGCTGCTGAACGAGGGTATGATATTGTGATCGCAGAGGGAGCCGTGGGAGATAGGGATATTCCTGGGGCAACAGCGGAGGAGCTTGTGAGGGTGACTTTGGCGGAATTGGAAGATGCTTTTGGGAGCATTGTAAAGGCTGAGAGTATTAATTAGATGTGTGGGATGATGATGGGATGAGAATATACCTTGGATGCATCGCAAAGCTCCTCTGTATTGTTGTTGTCGCCAATATTCTCCGCGCCAGACATCCTAGATTGCTGCTTAGAATCCCCGAGCCTGCTCTCTTCAAGGCTTCGAAACTGCCGTCTTCCAGTAGATCTTTGTATCCGAGAAATCATGTCGTACTTGTGGAAAGTCGAGAATTTGGCAATCCTTCACCATTCCCTCTAATGACTCCTTGATTCCTACATTTGACCTACAACCATCAGCATCATCCCAAACTCCAGACAAGAAACTTACGCATCGAATCTGCTAAAGTTCTCCACATCCGTTCCAATCAATACCACAGGTATCGGACCGTCGCTGATCCTCTTGTATACTGGTCCATAGCAATGAATAGCATACACCAAGCTGCCCGTCCCAATCGACGTGAACGCTTCCGGATCATCCACAACCATATACCCCAGACTCCCTAGGAACTCCTTATCCAATTCCGTGTATTGTGGATCCTGAAGAACAACTGGCAGATCTCCATCGCCTCGTAGTATCTCAATAATAGTCTGCAAAGCAGCTAATTGAGTCGCACTCGCTCTTCTCCCCTCCCTCCTCGAACTCTGCAGACTTCCTAGTCCAAGCACAACAGCATTATCAACTTTCGCCATACCTTCCAACTTCTGCTTCAAAGCTTCGCACGCCTCACTCTCCTCCCAAGCTTTCTTCCAATGTGCAAAATCGTCTCTCATCTCGTCGGCTGTCCGATTGATATAACTGACTCCATTGATCTCGAAATCGCCTCCATGAAATGCTGGGATCTTCGGTGTGGCCTTCGTCGCTTTCGGTGTATCGACAATATGCGTCCAGCCATCACTATCCTCGACCTGTCTCCTCTTCGTATGAACGATTGCTGGTTTCCCCTCTACCGGTTTCGCGGTCGATTTCTTCTTCTTCCCCATATCGACGTTCTCCCTTACTGGTCCCTATCCCGACGTGTCCAATAAAACAAAGCCCAGAATGCAGAGATCTACCACACCTTAATCTGCGTGCAGCAATTCACATTTGCCAAAATTTAGCTAGGTGGGACAAATCTGGAAATTCTATTTTTAACTCTCATTCTGCCACCGCCTTCCCTGAATCAGGACTCTGAAGCGGAAACGCCCGCCCTCCAGCACTGTGCCTTTTTGATACTTGCCCTCGATCGCTTTTCTCCAACTCATTTTAAGGGAAACATTCGATGTACGGCGAGGCGCCGAGTGGATGTGATGAGATCTGGTGATTCATGCTCCGACTATTGAGTTTCTGTTGTCGATAGTGCGATGGCAGAGAAGAGGGAGATCATACAGACGCTGCGTGAGGGAGATGTGATTGATTGATTGCTTGGGATTACGAGGACGAATCCTCGCATTGAATCATGAGAAGAAGCTCCCAATGAGACTGTACTGATCAACGGTTCACATGTCGTCGTCGTCGTCGTCGATTTACAGGTATTCTTCATCAGCTGTAAGCTGACTGCCAAGACATGGAATTCTTTTGCCACTCCCAAGTCCGAAGAAGCTTTCAGTAGCCTTTTGGAGCCCAAAATGAAGCTGGAGAGACCGTCTCTCTTGTGCCTGAACGGGTATATTGATCCAACATGGCATCGTCCACAGCGGTTACCCATCCGTCGGCACTCAATATCTCGAGGGCCCGTCTCCGTGTCTGCGCTGTGCACGTCTCGGCCATCCCCCAAGCGCCAGCCTTCGAGCTTCGCAGTCCACCCCCTGGCACCACATCGGCGCTACCCCTCCATCATCGCCCATTGGCCCCCGGTCTGCAAATCATCTCTTCGCAATCATCCGTCTAACCGCATCCGCCTTAGGATACCCGTTGCTGGCCCCGAAACGCCGCGCTCATTGGCTGGCATTTGTGCTTACAGCCGCCCAGCTGCACGCGCAAATGTCAGCGTCCTCACTGCAGCAAACCACCACACCTCCATGGCTGATTGGATTGCGATCCCATGGTTGGGTGCGAGGGAGCGTGGGAAGCTGGATCAAAAAGGCGAGGGGAGCCAAGATGGCTGCGTTTTTGCGACCCCATCCATCTTCCACTTCCGTGTGCACGTTAACCTTCACATCGTACCTTTCCTTTCGTTCATCGTACCTCCTATATCTGTGACCGCCGCGATCCTCTATTCGAACCTTCACGATCTGGTATCTTGGTTCGAGGTGGATATATAGGAATTGCTTTTGCCGAATCCAGTCGAGTTCGCCTCGCGCACACATCACAATGTTCTCCGCCTCGTCAATATTATCCGCTATCGTCGCGATAGCGAGTCTGCTGGCCGTGGTCGATGCGCATACGGTGATCACCTATCCGGGATGGAGAGGAGACAATTTGATCACGAATGATACCTTTCCGTATGGCATGCAATGGATGTATCCTTGTGAGTACCATTTCTTCGGATCTGCGGACTGAGGCGGAGATGAACGATGGGACGGGAAATATTCTGCAGAATCATCTCAGATATCTGCCGGAAGTCCATCATCCTCTGTCCTCCTTCTTCCTCCATGGATACACCCACTAACCTCTTCTCCTAGGCGGTGGTATGAGAACGACAACCAACCGAACATTATGGCCCACGACTGGCGGTGCCATCGCCCTTCAACCCGGCTGGTTCCAAGGACACGCAACCGCATTCTTCTACATCAACCTCGGATTCGGCACCGACGGACCAGATCAAGGACCACCTAACATGTCTTTCCCCATGGTTCCCGTCTTCCAGATCGTCGGTCCGAGCAAGAATCCTTACCCAGGGACGTTCTGTCTACCACAGGTCCCGTTGCCAGCCAACACGACGGTAAATGTCGGCGATAATGCGACGATTCAGGTCGTGGAAGTGGCGATTCATGGCGCGAGTTTGTTTTCGGTAAGTTACCTTAGAGCGAGGGCGTGAACTCCAATACGGAGAAGAGAAAGGTGATTTGGAACAAAAGCTAACAATATCACAGTGTGTAGACATCACATTCGCCGCACCCGAAACAGTCGCCTCGCAAATGGAAGTCAACGCATCAAATTGCTTCAATAGCTCCGATCTATCATTCAACAGCGTATACTCGATTGGCGGTGCAACGAATAGCGCGAGTCGGACGCTTGCTACGGCGAGCTTCTGGCCGATTGCTGCATTGATGATGTGGGCTCTTCTGTAGTCCGAGAGCAGGCGACAGGGTGCTGGAGACGATGTGGGATTAGGAAGAAGTTTTTGTAGATATTCTTTTGGATTAGCCTGGGTGGGTTGTATATTGGGCGTTTGGAGAGTGGCGTAAGCGTCGTTCGCCGGATTTTATACTCGGATTGTAATCTTCTATCTATCCCTTGACTGGAAGAAGAGGAGTACTTCTGGTCGATAGCACCATGATGAATTCAAGACTCCTGAATTAAACTCAAAATCAAAGTCAAAATCAAAGATCTATACTTTCATTTCAGGCGCAAGAGACGCGGGGCTTCTTCCAGCTATGCTATGCCTATTTTAGAGGAACGGAAACAATGGTCCACCAGAAATGCATGCCCATGCTTCGTCTATTCGTATCTTCATCACCATCCCAACCCCACTCACTTCAGAAGCCCTCTAATCTCCGCCGCTAGTTTTTTAATCCTTGGATCCATGGCTTTCCCAACAGCCGTAGAAACGCTTTTCTCAATCCCATAGACGTCCTTCGCAGCACTCTTGATCTCATCATCTAGCGTAAGCAACGTCCCAGTAGCGACCAAGGCTCTATACACAGCCTCCGAATCCGTCTGAGTCGTCAGAATCTTACCAAGCGTATCCAGCAGCGCAAGAACGTGCTCGAAAGACGTCTTATCTCCTTCTGATTTGAAGTACACAGCATAGTTGATGTATACCGTGCTTGCTGCGACCAGAAGATTTCTGTTCGTGCTGCTGGCAATCGATGTCGTGATGATCTTCTGGATCTTCTCGAATTCTCTCACAGCTAACTGTCGGCCTTCAACGGACTCAAATAAGTTCGCAAAAGCGCGTACAGCCATCATAACGTGGTTCTCGGCTGGAGAATCAGCGGAATCAGTTTCTGTCGCACCAGCTTCCAAGATATCAACGATGTTGGCACCTCGAGGATGCGTGTATGTCGCAGTATCGGGGGCAACTACCAAAAGGCGAAGAAGATCAAGTCCAGGTAAGCGATCCTTGTATGGCCAAGCTGTAGCGAGCTTGATTGCAAGATCCAAGCCTCCTTTAATATTCTGTGAGGCCTTCGTGGCTCCAGCTCCCTCGAGATGTTTGCATAAATTGGCGAGAATGCTGATTTCTGTAGGGTTCATCGATAAATCTTTGCGTCCACCTTCTATAAGGGCCTGGTTCAACTCGGTGATCTTCTTCTGCATTGCGGGTATCCGTGCAACAAGGATATCCAGATAATCCTTCTGAGGCAGGATCTTCGGAGGGGCTACCACGGTAGGTGTGCTGGTTTCACCCGGCCGATATCTATTTTCACTTCCCCATGGATCAGGTGCAGATGGTGCTGGAGCGGATTGACCGACGGTTGCGCCTTGCGTGTTTTTGGTGATGAAATTCGCAACTTCGTCTAGATATGCGATTGGCAATTCATTGTCCTGAATGAACTTCGTTGCTGCCTCGTATGGGTTCTGAGAGAGGTTATAAGGCAACTTCAACGCTGGCTTGCCGTCTTCGATGTCGACATCAAACACAAAGTCGTATTCTTGTCCAAGATAGTCAACCTTCTTCCCACTGGACCCCACAGCATCGACGACAGTCCCAACACTGATCCATTGATTTTGGGCTGCAAATCGTTAGAAAACCATGCGCAGCAGGCTAGTATTACTTACCACTCGACCACGTGTGTGCCGTAATGGAACCATTGAGCTCTTTGATCATCTGAACCTGTCCATCCTTCGTACCGGACTTCTGCGTTAAGAACTGAGGACCTGGCAAGTTCTCCTTGTTGACATCTGGAAGCGTCTGCTGAGGTATTGACGATCCCTTGACGGCCTCTTCAAACAGCTGCGTTGTCTCGGCATTTGCCACTCTCTCTTCACTTCTCGTGAAAACCCGCACCACTCTATCACTCGCCCCAGAGACAATATCTCCATTCTCCGCACAAACAGCCACACCCCAGACTGAAATCGCTGGGTGTGTGATCGTTTGTATACACTCAGCACCTTTCCATATCCTCACTGTACGATCTTCTCCAGAACTGACTAGTTCGCCTGTCGGAAGGACCGCTAGGGAATAGATAAAGCTCTCGTGTCCATGCAACTGTGCTACCTGCCTCCCTGAGATTGTCCATAACCGAATTACACCCTCGTTGTCTGCAGATGCAAAGTCTGCACCAGATGGATGGTCCTTGGGTACTCTACAAAGTGCTCGAATGGGAGCTTTACTGCTTTGAAAGGATTTGAGAAGCTTGCCGGATGTATGGAATATCCGAATCTGCTGGTCTGCGCAACCAGTAATGACCGTCTCTAGGTCGTAAGCCAAAACAGCCCACACAGTCCCTTCATGCCCTCTCAGCACAATGTCAGATTCCCAATTCCCAACAGGCCATATCCTAGCGTCATGATCCCATGATCCACTGACGATGTATTTCCCCTCTTGGTCGATGTCTAATGCGCAAACATCCCTACTATGTCCCAGCAACAGAGCCTCGGCGTTATCTTCTGCTGCTTTTGAAGGCTGTCGCACATCAATGACCACATCCTTGCCACTCGAGATAATAAGACCTTCTGGGAATTGGGCGTTCGGAGGAAGATATGCGACGGTATTCATCCATGCACCAGCATGCGAAGAGATTGTACCATCGTAAAGAGGAGGATTGTCGGAGAGAAGTTTCCATAATCGAACTGTGCCATCTCGCGAAGCAGAAAGGACAGCTTTTGAGGTTGGAAATGCTACGCCACGCACCTAAGGAGTGGTCAGAAGCTGGCAAACAAATGAGGCGCAGAACTAACATCATCGTCGTGGCCAGAGAGTGAGGCCGAAAGCTTGTATGCCGCCATGATCTGCTCGTTCGCCAGGCCGCCCCAAGCAATCGCAGAAATAGTAAGTGAAGCTCAAGGGAGCTCTAGGAGTTGTGGCACTGTTCAAGGTGGATAATGACAGGAGCGGGGGAGGTGCGAAGGACGACGCGTGAGAAGGAATATATGGATCAGGTACAGCTCCGCAATGCCCTCGAGTATTGAAATCTCTCCTACTTGTGATTGAGTTCTTTAAAAGCAAGAAGTGTAAGGAAAGAGTTGTCTTCTATGTTTGTCGATTTGCTTCCTCATGCTTTGGCAGCCGCGTCTGTTATCGTTATCCGGCCTCAGGATAATCCGTGCCGACGCTAGATGCTGCGCTAATCCAATAGTGTAATTCTGAAATTCAAGCTCGAGAATGGCCTCGTCTCTCCTTTCTTTTTCACAGAGAGCCCTTGAGCTGTAGCAATACCATTCGGGTGCGCTCTTTGTGTTTGTTGTCGAGGAGGAGTATTACGAAATCATTCACATCAAGAAGCAGTAACGACTTTTACGACCCGTGCAACGAATCTTCTTATCTTCCGACTTGGACGTCTCCCTTCATTTTCGATACCAAACTTGGAAGGGACTACCACCCTCCGCTCCAAACTCGGGCCCATACTTCATTCTCTTTGCTCTCAACGCCCCAAGATTACGTTGCTCTCATCGCATTCTTTCACAACTCCTTCGCTTTTACAGCTTTAACCATCGCAATCATGGCGGGACCTGAAACTCCTAAAGCCGCCGTTCCTTTAACGTGTCATGGACATTCACGACCTGTTACTCATCTCAGCTTTTCTGGATTTGCAAACCCTGATGAGGATGAGTATTACATGATTTCTGCTTGCAAGGGTAGGCCTCCCGGCGCATTTTGATTCCTGGTTGCTAATTTGGCGCAGACAATAATCCTATGCTTCGAGATGGTGTGACTGGGGATTGGTATGCCTATTTTCAAGGTCGCAGGACGTGGAGCTAACAGCGCCAGGATCGGGACCTTCTTTGGGCACAAGGGTGCCGTCTACCAAGCTCGACTTTCTCCCGATGCCAATACAGCTGCTACTGCTTCTGCAGACTTCACAGCGTATGCTTTACACTCGAATCTTCTTGGCAGATACTGACAGAACCGCAGCAAGGTTTGGGATACACACTCGGGCGAAGCGCTTTTCACCTTTCAACATGGTCACATTGTTCGCGCAGTCGCTTTCCCTCACGAATCGAATTCTCTTCTTGCAACAGGAGGAATGGAGAAGAAACTTCGTCTCTTTGATCTCGACAATGCGAATACCATAACTGCTCCCACCGCCAATGGCAATTCGACGCCAAACGGTAATGCGAATGGCGCAGACTCCAAGGTCATTTCTGCAGATGCCGGCTTTGAGATTGGTGCAGGAGTTCATAAAGGCACAATCAAGTCTATTGTCTGGACACGCGATCCCAATATTCTCGTTACGGCTGCCGACGACAAGGTTGTGAGATGGTGGGACTTGGCAAATCGGGCAGTCATCCAAGAGAAGATTGTGGATGGAGACATTGGATCTTGCGAGTTCACAAATGTCAGACCCCAATCGAATGATATTGGTTCCGGTCTCCCAGTCTTGTGCATCGCAGCAGGAAAGATGGTATACTTTTATGGCGGAAACGATGCGCGGACTCTGATTAAGAGTGTTACTCTCCCCTATACCGTTGCCAGTGTCGCACTCCACCCAATGCAGCGAAAGTTCATTACTGGAGGTGTGGCAGATACTTGGGCTAAGGTATATGACTTTGACAGCGAACAAGAGATTGGTAAGTGGTGCGATTCCATCTTTGTGCATAGACTAACGAATCAGACCTTCACAAAGGTCACCACGGCCCAATTTGGAGCATCAGCTTCTCCCCTGATGGAAAACTTTACTCGACAGGCAGCGAAGATGGCACCATCAAGTTGTGGAAGAATTGTCAGGGTGCATATGGATTGTGGAAGACGGAATGATTCTGAATCAAGATACCACTCTAGCAGGCGTTGGTGGCGTTGCATTGATTTGCATACTGAATCCGCCAAAGCACAATTTTTCGATTTGGACAAGCATATGTTGTCTACACAGCGAAGTTTAATACTAGACGTTGAGATTCACATCAAAAATGGGATTGATTCTTGCGCGAAGGGGGGTTTTTTTGTCATGTTGTCTGCCTAGTAGTCCGCGTGTTCAATTCCTCATTGTTCTCTCGAGCACGCAGAGCTATCACAAAGTTCCGAGTGGAATTGATATGGTTGTTAGTTCCAAAGTCTCTAGCTCGATCAGGAAGGTAAATAAATGCTTCTAGGCAGCACACTATAACCCCTTTTCCTCTAATCGAGCGATGTATAAAGCTGAATTTGTCGAGCCTCTGCAACTTTCCTTGCCAAATTCCTTTGTATTGAGCATCATCATATCTCCCTTCTCTGAAATGAATTATCCAACTCCTGGTACGACAAACCCCGACCTCTCGGCCATTCTGACACCTTCTCTCATCGCATACGCAAACAAAATCACATTCCCTTGGCCATTAGATTCCCCATTAGATGGAGCCGCGGTCGGTGATCTTTTTTTCCGGACAGACGCCCTTCCTTTGTGGTCCACATCTGATATCAAGAAAACCCTACTCTCCCTTTCAGAGATTGGCATCTCAAACATTCGAACCGAAGACCTCATCTCCATGCTAGGCTCTTCTGAACACATAGGGACGTTCCTCCATAACTCCGTCGGAGTCATCCTCATCCTCGATCAAGCTCCTCGTTACCTTTGCAATGGAATCCATGCTCGTTATACCTACGATTATTTCGGCGTCCTGGCTCATGACCTGACCTCCTATTTCCTGTCGCTTCCGCAATCACAAAATCCATTCAATCTCCAAACCTGGCTCAATGCTGGAATTGAGCTCTCCCATGCTTTTCTCCGAATCTCCATGCTGACGGCTCCATTGTGCCATTCCGACGATCCCAAAGACCATAGACTCCACCTCAATCTTACTGAAAGCGTTCGCAGCTTCTATGAACGAGCCACTTCCACAAAAGACCCATACCGAGAGGATTTCTCCAGGGACATGAAAGATATCTACCTCTTTGCCAATATTCTCAAGCAAGGTCCGCCTCATGAGAGGAAGGAAAGAGTTGGTATCGAGCAATTCGTCTATTGGATCATGAGGTATTTTACAGCTCATGTGGCATATGTGAATTACTTTGGAAGGTCACCGTTTAGGAATTGTGCTGTAGGGAGAGATGATCAGGAGGGCGAGAAGGAGTGGTTGGTATATTGTGGTGTGGAGAGTGATGAGGTGTTAAGAGAGAAGGTTCGAAGAGATGTCGAGAGGGGTGGGTGGACGCCTTTGGAAGTTTGACGGACTTCATACCTTTGTCCAATAAGCGCACTTCAAATCTCACATAGGCAAAGAAAGTACGGGAGGAGATTTTTGTATTCTTCTTCAACCTTTGATGCTGATTCGGACATTTAATCTAGAGAGTAGTACTGTTACTAAATAGCTGCTCATTTTCATCTTCGTGTATTCTTTTAAGCTCAGATTCTAGAGCTTCCGAACTTGAAGGATCTACCCATCAAGTGAATATCCTCTCTTTTCAAACTTAGATTCGTCGGCTTTGTTTGGAAGTAGCGACAATTGCCTAGACAATCTACTCCTCTTCTCTGAGCCTTGAACTGAAATTCTGTTGAGAATTTTGTTAGCATCCTCAGGTCTTTTCATCTTTTCAATCTATTCACTTCCAAAGCCGAGTCGTCTTCCAGCTCCTTCAATCCACTGACCTGAAAATGAATTTCTTCCGCGAGAGAATAGGACCGTCAGCCTGGTTACAGCACCTGCATGGACAGCTGTGAGAGTTTCGATGGGTCTATATTAATTTACAAAGCTGAGAGTGAAAATCTGAAGGAATGGGATAGTCTCTTTCCTCCGCCTTCTTACGAATCCTTTAACCAGAGTATAATCTACTCGCAAAAATGGTTATAAGCATGCTCTCAATCCAACCTCTAATCTCTCGAATCACATTCTCATCATGTTAACTCAAGCCGGTCAACCTCAGATGGCCACGCCAGTTCAGTTCAGTTGGGGTCGGCATCGACCCACAGCTTCTGCCACTCCATACATTCGCCTTCGTTGTGTATTGCTCGATGCCCTCACTGCACCAAATTCGGCATCCTCAACACCCACCCCCTCTCTCAGTATCGCCAGCAGTCTGCACGAAGACGGTCCATATTTCTCCTCCCAAGTCAAATTGTGCTGGAGTATGCAAGTTCCGCGCACTCGTCAATTCTTTCTATCCCATTATGGCTTTCAACCTACTCTTGATATCGGCCACATCGACTTCCGGATTTTCACCTACATTAGGGAAGGGCAACATGAAGGTTCTCCCAGACCTTTCTACACAATTTGGACCGAAGCCGAGGTCCGTAATTACAACAACCAGCAAATCATGATCGACTTAGATGGAATTGAGCGTCCTTTTTCGACCGTAGTTCACTTGGATTGGCCAAAGCCGCTTGAGGGACAAGAAGATATCACGCCGAGTATTGGATGGGATTGTATCGTAGGGATTATGGCGCATCATGCGAAAATTAGCTACAGGGTGGACGGACAGTCTGTTTCTAATCAAGGACATTGGAGAGATTGCATGCGGAGACGGATCCGTTAAGGGCCTTGGGGTATTTGGGATGGCCTGCTGCAAGTGGGCTTTCAGGAGAAACGACATCTGGGTGGGCGTTTAGAAGAGCCCTTTGATTTAGCGGTTGAAGACTTTGCTTGACGAAGTTTTGGAGGTGCGAGACGTGAATTTCTGTAAACGTTTAAAAGCTAATATGAGACTTTTACAAATTCTATTTAAAACTTCTTAGCCCGAAGAACGAACTCGAATAAAAACGTAAAATAAATAAAATAGATTTTAATAATTTTAATAAATAACTTTAATTTATATTTTCTTTTAAAAATTTTTTTTAAATATTCTTAAATAACCTTAATTCTAATATATAATTAAGCTAAGTTTTCTTAGTTTTTTTTCTCTTACCTAGTACCTAGGAAATCTATTAGTCTAGCCTAGCCTCGCCTTCCCTTTTTTTTCAATACTCCTTCTTTCTTCTGCCTATACTAGTACGTTAGCTTCTCCTAGCCTACCCCCCAGGCTAAGGCTAGGCGGGGAGAACTCGAACGCTGGTGTGATGTCTGAAATAAAGGAACGATGGAAGCAGGCATGATGCGTCAGCCTCATGCCCACTCGCAAGGCTGAGGAAGGCAATTTTTTAATATAGATTTAGAATAGTGTACTTCATCTAACAATCGAGGTCACCATAATGAAATTTAGTGCCTTGCGTATTCATTCATCAAATAAGAAGTCGGAAGGCCATTTTCAAGTATTATGTTAAGCACCGTTCCTTTATTTCAGACATTACACGCAAGTAAAAATCGTCAAAATACACCTTTCCTTTCCACCTCCACACGCCTCTCGTCCTCGAACCCTGATGGCATCCTTGTACACGCTTCCTACCCCCTCACAAGGTGCGACAGTCGAAGGCTCTGCCTGAGCATACCTAGCCCCTAACAGCAGTAGCCAGTCCCATCGTGTCACGTACGGCCTCAGACCGGCCCTTGATCAGGCTGAGCATTAGCCTTCTTTAGCTGTTGCCTAAAATCTCGAATGCATTCCTAAAAGACTTGTCTATCACCAAACTTCTCCTCCCACTTCATAAACTACACTTCTCGCATCATGAGCAATCCGCCATCCTTCATCATGGACAACATGAGGAAACTGAAGGAATCGTCACCTAGCGGACAGCTTGGCACGGACCAACTGTGTTCCATTTGTAGCACAATCAGCTTTGATGGAGCGCTGTACGATTACTGCAGCGCTTGTCCTCCCCAAGAGCTTCAGTCGCAAGGAGTTATCAACCTTGGGAAGGTGCAGCGCATCTTAGATACCACCTCGTGTCCCGGGTGCCGACTAGTATCATCTTGTATTTCATCTTACGGTGAAACAATCCTACCAACCTCCGGACTCCACATTTCTTCTCGCGCCTACTCCTTTGTGTCCCGGAAGGACCAAGTAGGTCTAGACAGCGGTTTCGGGACGACATACAGTATGAAATGGCTCAATATCGAAACCTGTCGCCATGAAATTGCACCAAAAAACAGACAACGACTGCACGACATAGACGATACACTCTTATTTCAGTGTGAGCCTGTTAGCATAGGTGCTCTCATACCTGTGACTCCACCATCCCATCACAAGGAGTCGGAAGAAATCTTTTCCGAACAAAGAGACAATCCTTTTATATACGCCAGAAAAGTCTCGCCTGAAGTAGACATTGCCTTGATCCGGAAATGGATGCGTTACTGCACAAACCACCATACCGAGATCTGCGAAACTCGTTCTTTGAATCTACAAATGCGAAAAGAAATAAGGCTCATCGATGTGCAGCAAAGGCGTCTAGTCAATGCTGACCTAGGTTTCAGCTACATAGCTTTATCCTATGTTTGGGGGCCAATAACCAAGCCTCTCCTGAAGAAGTCAACCTTGGAACAGTATCTTCGTCCTGGAGGCTTGCCAGATGATATGCCGCTTACAATCCGGGATGCCATGGACCTGGTCGCAGATCTCGGTGAACGTTATCTTTGGGTTGATTCAGCCTGTATAATTCAGGATGATGCTGTGGACAAGCGACGAGAACTTCCGATGATGGGAGAGATTTACAACCATGCGATGTTGGTGATTATAGCAGCTGTTGAAAATGCTCACAGCGGACTACCCGGCAGAGGACAGCACAAACGCCAATGGAATAGGCCCACGGAAGATATTCGAGGTTTTTCGTTTACCACTGGTCAACCAGAGCTTCACTACAAACTTGATACCACTATTTGGAACACTCGTGGATGGACATTCCAGGAGGCATATTTGGCAAGACGAGCGATTACTTTCACTGAACATCAAGTCTACTGGAACTGCCGCGAGGAAACGTGGTCTGAGGACCGACTTACTGAGTTTAGGAATCTTCGCCATGTTCCTTTTTCTCACAACTCTCTATTCAGTCTAGCAAGACTTAAGAGTGTCGACATACGTCAAAGTCCAGAGAGTTTTATATGTCCGCTCTGGGAATACTGTCAAAAGGTTCAGACTTTCTCGATAAGATCTTTTTCTAGCCATGGCGATACGCTCTGGGCATTCTTTGGCGTTCTAAAGAGTCTATTACCAAAGTTCCCGAAAGGCTACCTCTGGGGTTTACCAAATGACTGTCTTGATGCTGCACTTCTGTGGGAAACGGATTGTACGTGCGAACACCGTGCTCCCTTGGTCATTCCATCCGAGAAGAGAGAATGGCAAGAACGGATGATACCTTCTTGGTGCTGGGTTTCCAAGGGTTCACAGGTATGGTATGATTCATGTGGCAGTTCAGTCAAGTCAATGGTGGACTGGCATGAACCGGTACCAGATGAGGAATGCAGTCCTCGAACTGACTGCCGGGAATGTGAAGAGAAACGAGAAGAGTATTTGAGATCTCTGATCTTTCCGGCTGAACAGGACTTGAAAGAAGCTACAAAATTCGCATTTGCACGATTACACTTCACCGCTCAAACCACCGTTTTGAGAATACACTCTCCTGCGGAACTCGGAGAGATAAAATCCCCTAGATGTCATATCGGACTAGCTACGGTTAGCCTGCTATCTGGCAAAGACATTGGATTCATCAAAATTCCGCTATGGGCATTTAATAGCAAGCTAGACATGCAAGGTGAATTCATTTTGCTCTCTTCAAAGGCTAACGATTGCCAAAATGAGGTCCTTATCCCCTCTGAAGAAGTGGCAAGCCTGTTGCCAGACGAGATGAAGCCCTCTACTAAGTGTAAGGAGCCAGTATATAATATTATGCTCATTGGATGGCGTAATGACGATAAAGTCGCATACCGAGTCGCATGGACGAGGATCGCGAGAAGCGCGTGGGAAGAATGTCAGACACAAAAGAAAGAAATTGTGCTAGGGTAGTTGGTTCCTAGGGCGCAACGAAGAGGCTATTTCACTTATAGAAAAATATCTTCAACCAGGAAAACAAGTCTTAAGCCTTCAACATCCTTACATATTATCATCCGTTAAAGCTCCCAATGAGTGGCGGATAGAGAATACGGAAATCTGACTTTAAATCGATTTTGTTTTTTTGTCACGCAGACATGCAGTGGTGGCGAGTATAGTGGTATGAATGATGGTAGGGCCTGGCGTTGCCAGGCCATATATATAGCATGGGTGGTCATGTGACCACTGTGCAGGCAGTGCCGTAACATTTTTATAGATCACATGCTTATATTTCCTTGATATCGTTTTAAAAGGATTACTTAGTAAATAAAGCCAGTAAAACCTCAAAAACCTAGTGGGGTGAGCGGCCGACCCGCTCGCATCGGCTATATTCTTGTGATATTTGAATTATATAACTCGATTTTATAACCAGATTTGCTATTTACTTTAATAATATTTACTATTTATATTTATTTGAAGTATCGATTTTTATTACGTAGTCTATTTTTTAAAAAAGAGTAAATTATAATTTAAAATCGATAAATTAATTTATTTAAAAATAATTATTATATATAAATTTAATTACAAAATTTTGCGTAATAAAATAATCCGCAAATACTTTAAGAAGTTTAAAAGCTATTTTACCCGACTTATCGATTTAAAAAGTTACTATTACCCGACTTATAAATACTCATTTATATAGTTACCTTTACTTAGCCGCTACCTATGCCGCGCTCTAGTTCCAACCCGTGCCTCATTGCATGCTTGCATCTCGAGACCGCGTCTTGGTTTGCTGACTTCAAATTGACCTAGCAATTATGGGAAAGCTTTCTCATTTTCTTAAACAAGCACAGCTCCGAAGAGTTGTTGACCTGCTTTAATCAAATATCATAGCTGAAATTATAAACTGGAAGGCTTTCCGCATCCAATAGTATCTTTGTTGATTCTCCACCGAGGCACTTGCCATGAGCGAGAAATCTCAAAAACACCCGTGAAAACCCTCCTCTGACATGAACCCATCCGGACCATCTTTCTATCGTCAAGCTGACAATGATGTCTGCAACCCTTCGTGCAGCACTTGGCCTTCAAGCCGAAGCGACATGCCACTGCGAAAGTTCGTCCTAGCCTCGAGCCATCGTATCCATTTCATAAACTAGCTCTGGCTGCGACTCTGCATTACTCTTTCGGGCGCAATTGTGCATAGTAACCGCCGATCATCTTACCCTCTCCTGTTTTGATCTGAAATATACGCACGTCTATCATGCGTAGGTAAGCTTCCCCGCATTGAATATCACCTCGTATCTGCAAGAACTGAGCTCTGGTGGGGGTGGCAGGCTTAAAGATTTCCCAGCCACACCTTTTGAGAAAGCACCGTATGCGAGAGTTAGCTGGACCTTGGACTTCTCATGTTGAGCAAAAATGCGCGAATTACGTTATTCCGTTGCTCCAGGGTTCCTGCCTGCTTGCTTGGATTTTTAGACAGCGATCCGTTCATGACCTAATGCAAGAAATAGCGCGGCTCTTGAAACTGGGCTAAGAAGCTGGTTATCTACAAATAGTTAGACTTACGCTCTAGCGTAGTGGTAGAATGTCCTCAGTGTCGACGAAACAGGCAGTCATAAGTGTTGATCTGATGCAGAGCTGTCGAGGGTTAGCCAGGCTCCGGAAGCAGTCAATACATTTTTTCATGATTATTCCTGCTCAAAGAACGATGGAAAAAGGTTGCTGTTGTCGGATTCAAGCGGTCCTTGTGTCTTCAGGCTGCTTCAGAAAGTTGAGATCGACCTATTCCAATCTCGGTCTTCCCAAAACTTAGGCCTAATTGAGCTCAGCTGAATTTAGCCGTCGTAATGAAACGCCGGGATAAAATTCCGGGTGCAAGACGATCAAAACCTTCCTTGATCATGATCATCACTTTTGTGATGGCGATGAGCACAATGACGCGCACGATATTTCAGTTCATCTTGATTCCATTTCTTCGTATGAGACTATATACATTATCGGCATTATCATAACCTTGGCTATGCAACCTGATCCCAATCCAATTAATCCTCCACCAGATACCTTCACAATGTGAATATGCCATGCATGATGATGCTATCCAAAAACCCAAAAATGCTATACATAATCCATCCCTTACCGCTCGCTTACATAAGCGAGCCCCTTTTCGAAATAAACCAGACATTGCATCGCCATATGCCAAGATATTTCAGAGCATCCCACATATTGAGCAATGTATGAATAGCGAATGTGCTGTATTATCAATTTTACAAGAGGAAAACAGCGACAAGGCCAAACATGAATGCACCGAAGGTACTGGCGATGGTAAGACCGTTTCCGGAATTGCCAGCGACTTGGAGAGGAGTAGTCGTGGCATTTGGAGCTTGTGGTTGACCATCGGAGATCTGGAAGTATGTCAATTAAGAGTACGGCAGGTGGAAGACGCATGAATGTATCAAAAGACGTCCGTCAAACATTGGGAGAGGCAGTCTTACCTGAGAAACAACAGCCAGAGCAGACGAAGTGCTGGCTGGAGCGGCAGTGGTAGCTTGTACCTGTCCATCGGAAATTTGAGAAACTGGAGCACCTGCGGTGGTAGCCTGAACCTGACCGTCTGAGATCTGGGAGACTGGAGCACCTGCGCTAGTGGCCTGTACCTGTCCATCGGAGATCTGAGATACTGGAGCACCGGCGCTGGTAGCCTGTACCTGTCCGTCAGAAATTTGAGAAACTGGCGCACCGGCACTAGTAGCCTGTACTTGTCCATCGGAAATTTGAGAAACTGGAACAGCAGTGGTTGGGCAAACGGTGACCTGGGCCTGTCCATCCGAGATTTGAGAGACTACGCATCCAGTAGGCATGGGCGCGACTGTCGTTCCTTGGACTTGGCCATCCGAAATCTACAAGATTAGCAATGAAAGAAAGAAGACAGCCACATATCATACCTGAGAAACCGGAGCAGTACCGGGAGTTCCAGTGGCTTGAGGTTGACCGTCGGTGATCTGACTAACCACAGAGCCAACAGAGGTACCAGTTGGTTGTCCATCGCTCGATTGTCCAACAACGCCAGTGGAAGAGGTACCTGAACATGGGACGATGTCGATTAAGATAGGCTGGCATTGAGCACCAGTGCTGTCAGAGTACAGGTTGTAGTATGTACCGATACCAGGTCCACCAGTGGTCAAACATTCCCAGAAAACGCTGGAGCCACCAAGGGCCAGAGAGCCATTGCTGCAGACCGAAAAACCTCCAGTATAGATGGCGTTCTCTTGAGGAGGATTGTCGAATTGAAATTGAGAGTTGGAAGCAATGTATCCTTGTCGGTTCTGGGAGTCAGTAAGGATGCCATTGCTCAATGAGACAGTGAGGTATCCGGATTGTCCGCAGGTCGAGGATTGACGCTAGAAAAGTTAGCAGAGCAGCAAGAGAGGAGTGTGGAAGCATACCTTGATCTCACGTTTGCTCACAGTGGTCGAATTGATGATGGTGACCTCGAATTGGCCGGAATAACTTGTGGCACATCCTGATGGAGCAGAGGCTGTAGGAGTACTTCCAATGGCAGCGGTGGCCACAGAGGCCAAGGCAGCAAGAGCGAGTGTGATCTGCATGTTTGAAGCGAATGAACAATACAGTATTCTGTGAATCGAAAGCGAAAGAAGGAAGTACCACGAATTTATATATCTCAAAAATGCACGGCAAGACGGAATCAGAAAAGGGGAGGCAGGAGCATACTTTATGAGAGGGTTGATCGGGCTACGAAAGCCACTAGGGACACCCACCGGCTGAAGAATGCGCGTACATGGATTTTCATGTGTCTCCATCGATGATGACGGTTCTGTGGAGTTCCGGATGGTTGGTGAACTTTATCATTGGACCGTAAGCGTCAAATATGCCCTGAAATAGAATAGCATTGGCTGGAGAACTAGAAAAATGAAAAAAGGATAAACCTATCATGGACCAGTTCAATTGGCCTTCTGCCGCGGTTGAAACAGTCTGGCGTAAATCTAAGAGGTGTGCTGACGATTTCTCTCACTCTGTTTGTTGAGGAGGGTCGTGCTATAGATTTTATTGGCTCTTCGGTGGGCGTGGTTCGATAGAGGGGTTGAAAAGATGGTCCGGGTGGAAGATAGTGGCTGAAAGGGTGTGGCACCAATGCTTAGCTGCTGCATACTAGGCCATCTCGGTGGCCGGGAGACCATGGTAGTGCGGAGCTTATCGATAGCAGAAACAGGGGGCAGATGGAAGCTAGAGTAAGAAAGGTAAAGTCTGGTTAGGAAGGGAAAGGTGGTGACATCTACGGATGCAAATTCAGGAAAAATTGTATGCCCCGTATAGCTGCGGTGGCGTTTTGCAGATTGCTATGAACGCGGGGTTGGGGAATTTGGCGTCATGGGTTTTGAGAGGCCGAACATACCGAGTTCCCACGAGGAGGGAGAAGGAAGTGTAGAGTTTGGAAGGTGGGATAAGGCGGGTATGGTCAAGATTGAGATTTTCGGTTCAGATCAATTCAGGAGTCGAGGCTCCAGTGCGCCAAGCATACCCCTTTTCTACTCCCTCGGTATCAGTCGTGGAGAAAACCGGGTCCCGTGATTCCGATCACGGTTGAAGCGGTGATGACTTCCAACCAACAAGAGATAATGGTCCAAAACGGCCCAAGCTTCGATTCTCGTATCAAAAAGAATGTGCATGCTGAGCATGCATCTCAAACACCACTCTGCGCTGACCGTTCTGTCCCGCAGTGGGGTGCTGCATGCATGCCAAGCGAAGCATTGATAGGGAGAAGTGGCGAAGATTCGAAGATCAGCTCTAGGATAGGGGAAGCTTCTCGAGCGCTGAGCTATTTACGCCATCTCATGATCGTCACCCAATCAACTGCCTATGTCGCCGAGTACGACCCCTAGACATCGTAAGATGCGTTCCCCGGTTTTCCTAATGGAGGGGTTTCAGCTTGTCGAGCTTGTCTCTGGGCCCTTTTCGGCGAGAATATTAATTGTGTGGTCGCATTGTGCTTCTGATTGACGTCGTTGCTCTCTCTCTTTGACGAGGGGAAGATCGCATGTGGGTGATACATGCAGGTTCATGTGCATCATAATATCATCGTTAGATCTCATGTCCACGATACCCGGAGGCTTGGGTGTTGGTATTGTGCGACATCAAGTGGCCTGAGAGTTCAAGCTTCAATGGCGAACAACGGAAGGCGCCTCAAAGCCTTTATCCAATTGTGCTTTCCACATTAACACAAGATTGCTAACCATCAGCTTTAAAATCGAAGTCAATTCAACAGCGTCACAAGACGAGAAGTGCTTTCTGTATGCATTTGCCGCCAGTATCGACACCATTCAGCTATCTGATCACTCAAATCCAGAACGACCTTATCCATGCCGCACAACTTTACAGAGATATCAGAAGAAACCAGCATGTAAGGCATGAGCACAATCAACTTAATACACTCGAAGCCTCTCTTCTAGACGGGCCATCATATATCCAACAGGAACATAGGAAGGTTCTCAACATGAAAGGAGCGAGCGTAGATGGTGGAGATGTTAAGTTTTCAATCGAACAAGCAGACTTCGTTCACGATCTACGAGATGCCGTGCAAATCGACAAGCCAAACTCAGGTATGGTTCAGGTGGAAGAGCCGCATCCTTAGATTCTCATGAACCAATCGTCACCTGTGATGACTTCTAGCAAGGGCACCTAGCTGGAGTCGTTTACCATTCTCGCGGTTAAACACCTCAAGAATACTGGTCTCCACGATTCTCCTTCACCTTGTCGCATCATACCTCGCACTCCTCCCACCACGACTCACTACACCACGACCGTGAAGTCGTTACCAACAACGTCATTGAATCTGTTCCCCCGGGAGACATTGAGGACATCTCTATCGACGGAGACAGTCATTTGACGTCCTATACTGGACTCGCGAATGAGCATGGTAGCCACTACATACCCTTCGGGAGGTCATAGGGCTAGTGAGTTTCACTTACTACCCGCCGGACGTAAATAACTATCATCATCATCATCATCATCATGGCAGCCACTACCGACGCCCAAGGCATGTGCAGGTCGAGGCACCTGTAAGAAGAGCTCGAACTCTAAGTCGGAGAGTATTAGAACCGATACTTGTGAGGTACGGGGACATTGATGGGTACTTCTTGCAAACACAACCTACACACCTGATCCTTACTTTCTTCCGCCAACACCACGAATGTCTCTAGTGCCAGCCTGAACGTTGCGGCTTCGAAACTTTGTTACTTCCGTTTCATTCCAAACTGCTTCTTCATCGTCGTCGAGATCAGAAGCTGGAGACAGACCGATGGGTAAGGAAAGACGCGGTATTACCTCAGTGGACAGATCTGGGCTCTCGATGCTACAGGACAGCCCGTTGCGGTAACTAATGAGCATGGTGTTTTCGAGAAGCTCTTCTGTTCCTTCATTACGAGCCGGTTGGTTGAGCCAGGGGTGGAGGATCTTGCTTCTTCGATGGATTGGAATTCTCTTGCTGCTATCTTGAGAAATGATATTGAGTTTTCGTGTTCCCATGATGGGACAAAGGTGTCGGAGGAGGGGAGGATGATAGAGGTGATGATGAACCCTAATCCGTTGAGGCTTTTGAGGTACGTGGGTTGGCCGATACTTCTGAGGAGCGACGCAGCTGGAGAGGTTGTTTCTACGTTCAGACGGGTCTGAATAGCTGGTGGATCTGGGGGAGTGCAGGCATAGCCATACCTAGATATGGAACTTAGGTGGCACTCAGTGTGCATCAAATAGAAAGGTAGTTCGATCTGGGCAAAAGCGCTTGGCTCGTGTTCAGATCTGCTGAAAGTGCGCTAGAGTCCTTTCCTTCACCATCCGCTGCATGCATGGAAACAGTGACAACCATCGAAAGAAAATTAGACAAAATTAGGGTAAGCAATTATTCTTATATAAATATCTATCTTCACGAGTTGCTGTATCTGGGTGGCGGATACCCTGAAAATTAGTGATTGAACTCATAGGAATAGGGCTTTATGCCCTGAAATACGCTGAATTTACAGTGGATGAAGCCTATGAAACCCAGAGCATGGGGGTAATTTCTTTCGGGTAGCGGCAGTGCCTCACACTTGGGCAACCGTGTGCTAAAAGGCCGAACTTCAGCGACTTCCAGCCTGAGAACTTTAGCGACTGTAACCCTAGAAGTCCCCCAAACCAAACAAAGGTGTGGTGATCACAGCCTGAAGAAAATTAGCTTCCAGAAGACGCATCTATGCAATGATGGACAGACTTCCGCAACGTTTATCTTGTACACAATGCGAAAGTATCACTAGAACACATTAGACGGAGGAATTTTTGTGATCTGAGCCTGGGAAATTTAGCGATCCTTGCCCTGTAAGGCACGACACACGCACTGAAACAGTGATTGAAGCCTGATGTTCCAGCATGCAGTCCCTGAAGGAGCCTAGCTTTGGAGTACAGCGCTGTCGTGCTCGGCACCAGGCGAGTGAAGCCCTGTAGCTGTAGGGGATTGCGAGGACACAGTGCTGACTTCGTCAAGCGAAATTCACTTGGGCTTATGATTACAGCGTTTAGGAGATCCTAGCGCTTTCACAGCAATTTGAATATAAGCTGCTAATGCCTTTTAAGCCAGATAGAATCTAGCCTTTACAATATTGAAAGCTATTCTTTCTGAAAAGAGTTTTCACGGGTTCGCATGATATTTTGACTGTCACTGCTCTCAGAATTACCCACACTGCTCCGGAAACCTCTCTGCCATTCTGCAGATTATGAAATGACTTCAACATGGCAGTTGTGAACCATTATGACACACTCCCGTACTCATTATAAAGGTTCAATTCGTCTGAAAAGCACCTCTCCTACCAAGACATACCAATCGTCAACATGGCGTCGACCCAGCTCAGCCAGCTTCCCTCCTTTTCCCAGGGCAACAACGCTATCTCATGGGGACGCCACATGCCAACTCCATCAGCAGACGTCTTCTCACGCCTGAATTGCGCTCTACTCGACATCATCAGCTCCCCCACACTAGGAGACATAACTTATACCCCTGGTCCATACTTCACGCCCTCTAACTTCAACCCCTCCACCTCAAAACTCTGCTACTGGCGTGAATTCAGCACCGACTCCGACCTCGAAGAACTGAGCTTCACATACAGGCTACAGCTCTACGTCCCGAATGCCTGGTTCATCATGTTCGAGATAAGAAGTTGGAACGATACCGATGAGCGAGGAAGAAGACGATACAACGTCGCGGCACAGATTTACGTCCTCGACGAACACCGTCGGGCGATCTATGCGGTTGACTCGAAGATGCGGAATGTGGAGATCGAGTCCTACTTTATTGTTCAATGGCCAGTTTCGCACGTAGAAAATCCTTCTGCTTCGCTGGATTGGAAGTGCCTTGCTACGATTCTGAGACTGGAAGTCAATTTTGCTTGTACCGATGATGGACGACTGGTTTCGGATGAGGTGAAGCGCGTGCGACTCTTGCAGAATCGAAACCCGTTGAGGGAGTTGGGTTATGCGGGGTGGCCGGCACACGAGAGAGTGAATGAGACTTTCGGACATTGTTGCGATGCTTTTAGA
The DNA here is from genome assembly GCA_003988865.1 of Phialocephala sp. D728. Lineage (NCBI taxonomy): Eukaryota > Fungi > Ascomycota > Leotiomycetes > Helotiales > Mollisiaceae > Phialocephala > Phialocephala sp. D728. Next base: position 73,908 of record QYAJ01000092.1, on the reverse strand, counting down.
CACATACCTCAGTGATTCTGAACTTTCAGCTGTCGGAATTGATGAATTTGCACGAGAGTGCTGGATTAAGAATCGGTCGAAGACTTCCGATTGGAGAATAGCATGATCACTTGATCAGCAGAACCAGAGCATGCACATCGAAATGTAGAAACATAACTTTTAAACATTAATCACCTTCCCTAAGTATATTCATGAATCGTAACTTCATCCACACATCCCTCTAATTATACGGGAAAGGATTTGGCAACGTAGCAGGAGTATCATCCCTGAAATTATCCGTGATCAAATGCTCAAACGTACTCGAGTACGGCACTCTCGGAGTCAAAGTCTCCAGACCCCAAAGGTTCTGCAGGAAACCAAGAATAGAAGTATGAGTGTACTCTCCACCATTGTTGATTCCCTTGTGCTCGATGTAACCTTTTTGGACCCATGGGGAAATGAGAAGAGTTGGGACACGAACACCTAGACGCTTGAAGTCGAAGGTGATATTCTTTCCATCTGGAGCGGTCTCGGTGTAGAGGATGTCGTCTCCGGGTGGGACACCGGTTGGAGGAGGAACGTGGTCACCAAATCCTCCATGCTCGTCGAAGGTCAGGATAAAGAGTGTCTCTTCCCACTGCGGGCTGTTTCGGATAGCTTCGTAGATTCCCTTGATGAATTGTTCACCGAGAGTGATTGGAGATGGGGGATGGAAAGATTGGTATTCGCAGCATTCTGGATTGATGTAGGTGAATCGAGGAAGGGTTCCGGCCTTGGCATCGGCATAGAATTGGTCGAGAGGAGCAATGTTGGTCTTGTATGCTCCAGAGGTCAGAGTCCAGTTGTAGAACGCGGCATCAGGGTTGAATCCGAGTCCTGGGCCAGTGGTGGAGTTCTGGTAGTTCATCCAAGAGATCCCGACCTCGGAAAGCTGCTGGAAGATGGACTTTTGGGGAAGGCCGTAGATATTGAAAGAATTGTCGTTCTTTCCGTGGCCGTGAGAGGTTCCTGACGTGATGTAGGCACGGTTGGGGTTGGTTGGGCCTGGTACAGAGGCGAACCATCTGTCGAAGAGGACGAAGTTCTCAGCCATGGTACCGAAGACACGAATCTGGTCATCGGTGTAGTAGTTGAGCACTTCGGCAGCTCGCGTCTTGTTGAGGGTATCGTAGGCAACGGATTGCTCGGTCACGAACCCACGCATGTTCTCGATCTCGATTCTGGCGTCTGCCTTGGACTCATCTGGGTGCCAGGTGCTGAAGACTGGGAGGTGTTAAAAAGAGCAAGCCCGAAAACTTCATGTACGTACTCTGCATGTTGACACCACTGATGCTGTGGTTTGGGTCATCTGGAGCAACATCGTTCGCGCGGGGTCCAGCACAGACATCATCTTTTTGAGCAGGGTCAGAAGCATTCCTGGTCTCGTTAGCCTCGTCTATTTACTTGATCCTTCTCACTTACATGGAGTTGCAGTAATTGTGGTGCAGCAATCCATTGATGCCTCCATTGTAAGAGAGACCACCAGCAAAGGTGTCAAAGGATCTGTTTTCCTCGACCAAGACAATGACATTCTTGATCTTGCTCTTCCAGTCTCCCTTGTATCCAATTGTTCCTGGAGTAGCAATGGCAAGGCCAGACAAGGCTGCCACAGTTGCGAACTTAAGTCCAACCATCTTGACTGCTTTCGGATCTTGGAACCACGGCTGTCTCAGGAAAGACCCCTTTGAGATTGTATGGACGACTATATACTCCTCGCCGCAGTCAAACCTGAGAGCCTCGCCTCCAGCTAGCACAGCTCTGGTGCACGTGTCTACTGCAATAGGGCAGGATGTGCATAAAGGATGGGCGGAGTTGAAAGCAGCACGACGAGGCTGCATGAACTGTGCATTTCGTTGTGGAATGCTGCACAGAATCCTTTCGAGCCTGGAAAGAGAGACCCTGGACTGTAGCATCACCTTCCTGTTCCTTCCAAGGCTGCTTGCCGGCTATTGCACATGGTCTCGGCACTGCGACCTGACTGGGCAATGCACACGACCACAGCGTCAGCTTCACGGTTGCAAGATGGACGGTGCTGGCTGCTTTAAAGTGCTGTGCAGCCAGGGCAACGGCGTTCTGTGCATTCTGTACCTTGTACCTGAGGATCAAGGAAAAAGATTGGACCGACGACGACTTCTGGAAGGGAAGGTCGGGAGCAGTCAGCGGGGATCGTCAACCCCAGTGCGACCGAACTCTCGGCAGTCCACTCAGATAACGGCATTGCACACGTGTGTATCGGAGCTTCTGCCGATCAACAATTCTGCGTCCTCGAGTGGGACAATCCGAAGCTGAACATGCAGAACTCTTGCAGGATGGGAGTCTTCGCCCGGTGCTCTGGACGCGGGCGTACAAATAAGCTTGAGAAAGCGAACGCCTCGCCCGCGGCCAAGACGAGAAACGAAGCTTGTCTAAATTCTCACCAATCATGCACCTCCCATTTGAAACGGCTCTTGCCATGACCACCGTAAGGCGTTCTGGTGTTGAAGGAAGGAAAGCTCCGCAGGGCCACGGAAGTCCGGAGTTTTCGGCGACGAGGCCCAAGAAGGACTCCATACTCGTGCTCAGTCGATGCACGTGTTGACCAGCTACTTCCAGAGATATTCTTCATTTGAGGGTCTCGAAAAGCCGTGGAGATGCAGAGTGGGATGCTCCAATTGTCGAACAGGCAACAACCCTGCAATTCAGCAATTTCATCCGATATCTGTGGACAACACGGAGATCCAGAAGCCATGGTCACGGCTCCGACAGCTTAGTGGCCAGTATCATTCAGAAAAACTGTGAAAGCCAACACATCTGTAGATTAGGTCCTAGAGCTAAGTTGATAATTAACTTACAAATATGTAAAGCTACAGTCAAGTCACAGACAGCTCAGGTCCAGAATTTTAACTGTCACGTGATATATTTGTTGTTTGTTTGCACTGTACTGTCCTATAAGATAGAAGTAGGTCAAAATGAATTATTTCTTCCAAGCTGCCACTATCTACTGTTCATTTGAGAAGTTCCAAAAATGGATCTACATCCAGTCAGGTGATGCTCAGCCTCCTCCGTCTCGTAGCAAATAAAAACATTCGATTTCCAAAGATCAGACCACCCCTCACCTCACCCATGATCACTCACCTTCAACCCCGCATTCTAACATGGACTCTTACTCAGGGTTCCTGACAGACATGTCGGCAACCGTCTTCAACCTGTCGATCACCTCGGAATCCCCAAACTTTAAAGACCCTCCTTGACCATGATGCAGACATTCAGAACAGTACGGCACCTCTCGAATGGCCAAATCTTTCGGCCACCAATCCGCCAAGCTCTATACTCTACCATGAAAGCTCTCGTGTACCGATCAGTAGGAGATGTAAAGCTGGAGGATCGTCCAATACCCACGATCTCACAACCAACAGATGCAATTGTCAAGCTCACCAAATCAACTATCTGCGGAACGGATCTCCACATCAGCAAAGGGGATGTTGCAACCTGCAAGACGGGAACGATTCTTGGTCATGAAGGTGTTGGCATAATTGAGGAGACAGGCGAATCAGTCCGCGGATTCAAGAAGGGAGAGCATGTCTTGATCTCTTGTATCTGCTCTTGTGCTAGCTGCGAGTACTGTCGCAAGGGAATGTACTCTCATTGTACAACTGGAGGTGCGTATTATCCCCATTGTTTGTATCGGTGCTGATATTTCTAGGTTGGATTCTCGGAAACACCATCGACGGCACACAAGCAGAATATGTCCGAATCCCTCATGCCGATTCCTCCCTGTACCCAATACCTGCAGGAGCAGACGAGGCTGCTTTGGTGATGTTAAGCGATATCTTCCCTACTGGACTCGAGTGTGGTGTTCTCAATGGCAAAGTTCAGCCTGGCAGTACCGTCGTCATTGTCGGTGCAGGCCCTGTTGGATTGGCTGCTATGATTACGGCCCAACTCTACTCACCCTCCTTAATCATCATGATCGACATGGACAGTAATCGATTGCGGGTTGCAAAGACACTCGGAGCACATCATACCATTGACCCGAGTGATGGGAAGGCGGAAGAAGCTGTCAAGGCTTTGACTGACGGGAAGGGATGTGATACGGTGATTGAAGCTGTTGGAATACCACAGAGTTTCGAGCTTTGCCAAAACATTGTTGCTCCTGGAGGAGTGATTGCAAATGTTGGAGTTCATGGAACTAAAGTTGATCTGCATCTTGAAAATCTGTGGGCACAGAACATTGGTAGGTATGATTATGTTTGAGGAGATTGCGCTGACAATTGCAGCAATCACTACTCGCCTCGTCGATACAGTTACTACACCGATGCTATTGAAGCTAGCACTCTCTGGAAAGCTGGACCCTTCAAAGTTGATTACACACAGTGAGTTGAGAAACGAATTCAACCCACATGGAAGATGGGCACGAGCTAACTTTGCTCGTGCAGAATTCGCTTTCAAGGATATGGAGGCCGCATACAGTACTTTTGGTGCAGCATCGAAGCATGAAGCTTTGAAGGTGTTGATTGAGTTTTGATTGTGCATTATGTTGGATTAATTCCAGGACCTCGGGTTTCTGGGACGTTGGATCAAGTGTCTACGCTCTGACTGTTTCAATATCTCTCTCATAATCTGTTCTTGCATATGTATTGCATAATCATCTTTCTACAGAATCACGAACCCCTCCCAGTCTCCTCCCAGAGTTTCTTCCTCTCCTCATCACTCATCCCCGGCTTAATTTTCCTCAAGCTCATAGCCTGCAACTGAATCCAATCTTTACTATTCATCCCCTCCTCTTTCTCCCCTTCCTTCAATTCTGGAATAACATCACTCCCCTCCAGCCTCTTCAAAACCACCTCGTCCTCCGGTCTCGAAAAGTAAACCAAACTATACCTTGTCTCCTTCGCCTGCTCCCCAGGCGGGCTCACCACACGATGGATATTGCTCCTCAACAACCCATTCGTGAATTTCACCATCGCATCGCCAAGATTAACAATACAGTGTCCCGGCAACGGTTTAACATACGTCCACGTCGGTTCCTGTCCCGCCGGAGTCAAAGATGGAGGAGGCAGAATTTGTAGCCCACCGAGGCGATTGAACAGGATCGTGATGCTGCCGAAGTCAGTGTGTTTTCCTAGAGCGGTACGCATATCTGATGGTGGTTGAGGAGGTGATTTAATGAAGCGGACTTGGTCGCCGGAGATTTGCATTTGACGATGGAGAGAGGTGAGGACTTCTGATGGGAGGTGGAGGTGTTTTTCTAGATGGTTGAGGATGAAGCGGACAAGGGAGTGGGAGGTGCGCATGTATGATGTGATGAGCGTGTTGTTATCGTGTAAGATTTGCGGATGAGCGAAGGGTTTAGAGCTGATGCCGAGGAAGTCATCTTTGGGTATCTAGAGCTGTCAGCTTTTGCAGAGAAAGCTGGAGGTGATGAACATTGTAGAACTCATTCCTATCCAAATTTCCCTTCTCATCTACAACTGCTGATCCGAATCCTTTGTATCCCATATAACTTCCTTGCGATTTGTAGTCATATTTCTGTAACTCCTCTCTTCCGATGTCGAAGAGCTTTGGCGCCAGATCGAAAAGATCATCAACATCTTTGAGAAGCGACTCCCCTTCCATATCTGTTCTCAAATCAAGATAGAAGAAGCCCAGGTCTTTGCATGAAGAGAACAAACGATCTGATTCCGAGGCATCATCTCGGAGTTTGGCGAGTGAGAGTCTATGAAGTGGGGCTGTTGGAATACCTGTAGGGAAAGGTGGGATGGAGGAGAACGTAAACGTTTCTGAGTTCTGAGTACGAGTTTGAGTTTCTGTCGCCATAGTTTTGGTTTATCCTTAGTATGAGAGTATAAAAGAGTTGGTGTAGCCCGAGATGTTATGCTTTAAGTATGGATGGTTTACCCCACAGTTGCGATCTCGGTAGGTCGGCAGCGCTAAATGCGGGGTGGAGGCCGACGAACGGGAATAAGCCGTCGGGTTTATCTACTTGAGAAGCATTATCTGGTTTTATTCAGTTCGGCCGCCAGCATCTTGGCTATCCCTATGAATGCATTACACAATATGCATTCTTTTCACGAGTAGGGAGTGACCGGAGCCTACTAGAGTGAGCTGTAGGGTTTGGAGAAATCAACAAGAGCTCGTGATTCAAGGACCATGATAGCTTTGAATACGGGTCGGTGTCATCCCAGGCCCCATTTGTGCTGGTCTGGGAGTCTGCTTAAAAACCGATAAGATAGGATGGAGATTCACTTTTCATTTACCAGCATCGTCATCGCATTTGCAGACTTCGAACTTTCTTTTCTTGCCTATCAAACTCGCAAACTTCCTTATATCTACAATAGATATGGAGGGTCGAATACGATACCGGCAAATCGAACTTAATAATTATGTTTGAGCCGACTCAGGCCGCTCTTTAGAAGGCCGAAGCTTGCTCCGGAGGTCTGTCGTGATGTGAATCCTGGCTTCGGTTGGAAAAGCTTATCCACTAGATTCACCTTTCCTAATGTTATGGCTAGAGACAAAATTCAAAGCACTCAGCTCGGACTGCTCCACGTCATCGATTTACCGATACTATTGCCAATTCGCACCTTGTACGATCCCTGGCTTAATCATAGCTTCTTGGATTGTTGATAGACGTTAGGGTGACGATATAGCATGGGTTTGGGGACAAATTTGACCTGTGCCTTTCTCTTCGTGAACGCACTTCAAGCACAAAAATCTGTGGTCGGGCGCAAGTCTTTGCTATCATTTTGGGACTGATAGCTGGCAGAGAATAACAATCATTATGCATTCCATATTTGCCATTCAGGTAAGACTCCACTCCTTGAAGATGAATCGGACTCTAATTTAACAGATGCCTACACATCTGAATCTTTTGCCCAACAATTCGCACAACCGCAACGAACTCTACTCCGTGATCGATCATGCTGCGGCATGGCAGCCCCGGTAATCCCAAGTCAACCCGGGTATCAACCAACACTCCCATTTACGTCAATGGCGACATATTCTTAATCAATCGAGTGCTGATGTCGGGTTCCCATCCAGACCGCAACAAATTCCAGGTTGTAAGCGGGAAATTTAATCAATAGACGTTACATTAAATTTCGGTTATGTTTATAGCATTTCATATCTTCTGAAGGGCGCCACGTCTGGGTTTGCTTCGCTTCAATATAAATACTGCATCCTGTTCAGCCGCCAGCCTTACCCCTGAATCCTGCACGTGCCACTTTCGCCAAGCGAGCCGAGCCGAGCGGGGTATGATTTTCATCGTGGCATCTTCTATCACGATGATCTCTCAACAACCAGGCTCGAGATATTCCCTCGGTGCTGAGATCTTGTCCTTGCATGACCTACACTTCGAGATTACTGCACAGCTCTCACCCTGTCCCATTCACAAGAAGTAGAAGGACTCTTTATGACCTGCATCCCTCTGCCGAGGGATTTAAACGACTTGCCTAATCTGTCATGCATCCAATGCCGATCGCTCTATCAGCAACCAATGCCGGGACTAGGACCTGAATACCAAACATGATTCGACGAGGATTAAGCTTAACAAATTTGGCTTGGGGACGCGAAACGGCAAAGTATCTAAAAGAGGCAGCTTGGAAGATTTATAGCCGCTCGTGATAGGACCTCTTGCATTATCGCCCTGGATAAGATGGATCTGGGTAGATTGCTGCAGGTACGTGATTGAGATCTGTGAGACTATATAAATGGTTATTCTGCTGTCATGATGGCTTTTTCTCTTTCGTCTGATTCTGCACGCGCATCATGTTCTTCCTCAATTCCCTTTCTGTCCTTGTGGCACTCTCATCATGTGTATATGCATCCCCCAAGTTTAGCACCCACAAGCATGAGGCGAGCAGGATTGTCGAGAAGATTCAGTCTCCTCCTGCAGGATGGACGAAGGATGAGTCCGCTCGATTGAACAAGGACGGCTCTTTGATGAAGCTGCGAATCCATCTCGTGCACCAGGACATGGACAAGTTCCATGAACTGGCAATGAACGTAATGATTTCAAACCCGTACAATATTGCGAGCTAATAGGACTAGATTGCCACACCTGGGCACGACCTCTACGGAAAGCACCTTTCTCAAGAAGTGATCGATGCTATGATCGCTCCCAAGGATGAATCGACCGAACTTGTCATGCAATGGCTGAGAAGTGAGGGTTTGATCGGCCATGCATCAATCTCACCTCGATCCGACTCCATTATTCTCGAGGCTAGCATTGCCAAAGTTGAGAAATTGTTGCATGCGGAGTACAATGCATTTGGTAAGTATTGATCAGAAGCCTATTCCTACAACCGAACTAACCTCTCTTAGTTAACGAAGAAACTGGAGAGGCCTCAGTCCGGACTCTGGAATACAGCCTGCCTGCAGCACTCAAAGGTCACGTGGATATGGTCCAACCTGCAACGTTCTTCGGTCTCAGAGCCATGCGATCTATGGTTTCTGGCCTACGAGAGTTTGACGAAAGTAGCTTGAACAGCGAAGCCGTCGAGGCCGTGACTGGATGCAGCGGCACCACCATCACGCCCCAGTGTCTCTCAAATCTCTATAGCTTTGCCTCGGCTACTAACTACACAAATGGTCTAATGTCCATCGCGGGATTCCTGGAGCAATGGCCCATCAAGTCTGATCTCTCAACTTTCATGAATAGGTATGCGACCGAGGGCAACGCCGCCCAATCCTTCGCTTGTACCTTGGTCAACAACGGTACCTGTCCGCAGACTGCGAGTGGAGCCGGAGTCGAAGCCAATCTCGACGTTCAATACGCTCGCTCAATCACCCAGTCGATTCCGAACGTTTATTACAGCGTTGGAGGAAGACCACCTTGGCTGGGAACTGGAGACAACACCAACGAACCATACCTTGAATTCCTGAATTACATGCTTGCTCTCCCTGCTGCTTCTCTTCCCAACACCCTTTCTATCTCCTATGGTGATGACGAAGTTACCGTACCTCTCGACTACGCAACCAATGTCTGCAATCTTTTCGCGCAGCTGGGAGCCAGAGGTGTTTCTATCCTTGTTGCATCTGGTGATTCGGGAGTCGGAGGAACGTGCGCAACAAGCAATGGAACCAAGATGTTCAGTACATCATTCCCAGCAGGATGCCCATGGGTCACCACTGTCGGTGGCACTACAGGAAACAGTCCCGAAGCAGCATGGACAGGTTCAGGTGGTGGCTTCTCAGAAGTTTTTGGCCAGCCAAGCTACCAATCAGCAGTAGTCAGCAAGTGGCTCACCACAGACACTACACATACTGCTGTCGCACCATACTTCAACAAGTCTGGACGAGCATACCCAGATGTTGCCGCCCAATCTACTGACTTCGTCGTCGTTGTGTCGGGCAGCGCTTCACTTGTTGATGGAACCAGTTGCGCTACTCCGACATTTGCCGGCGTCATTCAGCTTCTCAACAGTGATCGTCTGGCTTCTGGCAAAGCTCCTCTTGGATTCTTAAATCCGTGGTTGTATAGCAATGCTACTTCTGGTTTAACTGATATCAAGAGTGGGAAGAATACGGGATGCACCGGAACCATCAGCGGAGCAGGATTTTCAGCAGTTTCGGTATGCTTGAACCCTTTCAAGTTTTGCTATGAAGCCAGGAATATATGCTAATCTTCATCTAGGGCTGGGATCCTGCAACGGGTCTAGGGACACCAAATTTTGCCTCCTTGCTTGCAATCTCGAAGGCTACATAATGGAGAAAAGCTGACAGTAGAGGCCATCATCTCGAAGTCGTAAACTAGACTTTCGCTTTTCTGTTGTATATCTTGACGAACACTTATTTTGTAGCAAAAAGTCATAATAAAATCCTATACTTTTGGATCTCTAACTGCTTGCGTGAAATCGAACTTAGTTTCTTTCTACGCAAACAAATGGTCTTTGTCTTTAGCCTGCGTTTTGTTGCAGTGAAATCATACTTGATAATTTTGAACAAATGGTCGAAGTAAATCAAATTTACCAAACCATCCTCCACCTCGACATAGGCTTCCTCCAAGCGGTAACAGTCGGGTGCACGAACTAGACAGTCTCACTCCCGAGTCTCTGCGGCGGAAGATAAGATTGTAGTAGACTTATCGGAACAGCTTGAAGGACAACAGAAACGGCAGCGCAGAAGAAAGCGAGGAAGTGTAGGAATGGTGAAGTGATCTTGTGAATATGGGATTTATCTCAATTCTAATAAATTAATCACATGGCAGCCGAATTATTTCACGATGACTTCAAGTTGAACGTAGAGAATGCTGGTGACCCACTCAGTGATCCCTGTTCAGTGCTTCTAGGCTCATGTATCCAGGCGTGGGTCGCTAAATTTTAGAAAGGGTTCACTAGAATGGAGGGGCCGAGGGCCTGAAATTTAGCGACTAAAGCCTAGATTCCAATGAAAGCTACCTGAAACTCGGTAGGTAAAGCCAGAAGCAGCATCGTCTCATGTGGTAGATGATACAGAAAGGATACAAATTTGTAGTTCTGTTCTTTTATTTACATACCTCGCTAAAAATCCCTATTCTGAATATTTCAAATACACACTATCGATTTCCCACCATCCCACGTTACCCTTTTCCGCATCCTAATTTTAAGCAATTCATCTGCGCCAACTCTCCACCCTCCGGCCTCATCTCTTGCTCCGAATATTGCTGACGGTGCAAAGACCAGCGCCTCACCCGTCCTCAGCCTCATAATCTCCCTCAATAGACCAACTTTATTGCCCCTGTCGCCCTCTTCATCAGAGACTAGTATATGCCTTCGGAGAACATCGAGCCATTCTGGGCTTGAAAACCGATGCATAACAGTAATAGAGCACAAGTCAATGAGCTTGGGCGAGATACTAGGTTCCTGAGTGGAAATAATAACTCGGGCGCCGTAATGCCGTTGTTGGCGGATGACTCCCATCAGCGATTCCGTCAGTGCCTTCGAGGCGGGCGTATCGGTCATATACTATAAAGGTTTAATAAAGGAAGGATGGCAAGATGCGACGCTATACGTACTCTGTGTGCCTCATCAAGCACAATAACCTTGCCAGTTGTTGAGTCCGATTCAAGATACAAACCCATGCCGATCTTGAACAAAACACAGGCCGTGCTAGCATCCACAAAAGGGCAAGATAGGTCTATAATAGTTATCTCCCCTGCGGCAAAATTGGGGCTCGTAGTTGATCCATCAAGATCAAGGAATGATTCCAGAAGATCGAGCCGTTGATATAGGAACTCCTCTTGCTTCTTGTCAAGTCCAGCATCGTCGAGCCGACGGCGGAACTCAGGATAGTTGAAAGCTTCTGCCCCCTCAGAGGCCATCTTGCGCAAGATTTTCGTGACGAGTCCCATGTAAAGCGGTGCTGCTTGAGTTTGGTTGACAGACATTAGCGTTAGCATCGTACCGATATTGAGATCTTTTGGACGCAGCATAAAAGGTTGTACTGTGACGCCAGGGATTTGTGTATATAACGCCTTTAGTGACAGGAAGTTTGATGGAGAAACCAGAACATTGACTTTCTTTGCACCCAAACGATTTGGAGTTTGTGAGCCGGGAGAAGCTAGAAAAGCTAATTCACAGGGTCTGAAACTTGAACCAGAGGCATATTCGGAAAAGTTAAAGACCAAAGCAGAAAGGGGCTTCTGGAGAACTCCCAATACTGGTGATGGGATGAGGCAATTCTCTGGAAAGCTGTTAGATAAGACGCCTCAATATGCAATACTTCCAATCCTTACCAATCATGCATGCCGTTGTGTGCGACTTTCCACTTCCTTGAACTCCACAGACAAAGGCTGAAAACGGAATGTTCGTGTTGAGAAACAGCCTTGAATCCGAAGCTGTAGTCGAAGAAGTCGCATCTGAGCTTCCAAGAAGTCCATACTGCGGAAGATCATCCTGGCCGGAATATCCAAGCACGTCACCGGAAAAGAGGACCGCGGTTTTGACGCCGCTGATCGAAGTTTCTTCCTCACTTTCCTCTGTGGCAGAATGGGAATGAAGCAGCGCTAGTTGAATGCTCAACATAGATAAAGCATCGGTCTTGCTTTGTACTGTAGAATCGATATCTTCGACTTCATCCAGAAATATCTGAAGCTCTGGAGTTTGTCAGCTTGTGTTAGGCGAAAATATAGCAGACTTACCCAAGATCTTGGGATTGGAAGGGTTTTGTGCACTACTTCCGAGTTTTTCTAATGCTTCTACTGTATTCCTAGATTTCGTCGACGGGAATGCCTCTAATGTCGCTCCACCATCTTCTGATCTAGGAGAATGAATATGAAAATCCATGGCACGCGTGGTTCTCGGTTTTGGACTTCCTTCGTTCATGCTCTGCAATACCTAGTTAGCACAGTAAAAAGCGTGAAAGAATGAGTCGCTCAAACATTTTCAGCATCCTCTGAACATGATGCAAATCCAGAATCCGAATGCTGGTGACTAGGAGCATTTTTCGACTCAGTGGTAGGCGGCACCTTCTGTGACTGTGACCTGGCTGGAGACTGCGAGGTTACCACCGGTTTCGAAGGCGATGCGAGTGATATCTTTTCAGTCTGGAAAGATGGTGCTGGTCGCTGCGACACTGGAAGAGTTCTTCGCGGTAAGTCTTGAATTTTGATACTATTGGGCAAAATAAGCTTAGTAGTTTAGAAGAAAGTCCTTTGCTTACTCGTTAACCAGCTGTCTTATCCTTTCCTTGTGCATTGGATAACGACTGATCAACTTTTGTTTGAGGGCAGCTTTTCCAATGAATGGACCGCCACCACCCTTACCAAAACCAATTTCTTTGTATTGCTGCTTGACCCAACTTTCTAAGTGAACAGAACCCATTATGATGTTTAAGATGCTGTGGAAAAAGCTCCTTTGCGTTGTGCGATATCAAAAGGGGGCGGAGACGTAGACCCAAGAAATAGCGAGTGATAGAAACGAGAAACTTGGAATTTGCTCGGAGATACAGAAAATTTTACTGGCAACGGGTGGAGCGAAAATCCAAGACCATTCACTTGGGCATCAATTGAAATTATACGTTCTCTTTCAGTGGCCATGTTGCCTGATGTTGGTGTTCCATGATGCTAGGCTTTTTGAGGCCTCGGCCAAGGCTGTGTGCCCCTTATTCCCAGCCAAGAAACAATGCGGCCGCAGACCAATAGACCAGCATGATCTGGCACAGCCACGTTTGAACTCGTGCGCCCGCACCAATCGTCCAGGCATCCAACCGAATTGAGGATCGGGAACGCCGATATTTCATGCGTCAATCGACCAACAATAATGTACCTATCTACAGGCTTTCACCTTCAACAGAGAGGTGAGGCTGCCTCTGCATAGAGCCTGGCGGTGCTAACTCAATTCAACTCCTAGGTCACGTGCCCACCCCCACGACAAGATTAAATCCGAAGGGCCATGACAGAGACGCGATTATGACCACGAGTGACCTATTCTGATCACCAGTGATGCCGTTCGCCAGGGCTTACGATTTCCAGCAGCAACACCAAGACAGGATATTTATCCAACAAACACGGAGACCAGGAGTTTCGAGCTCAGGGGTCGATGATGGTGTGAGTGGACCCTGCACGTAAGAGGTTGATAGGTCTGCAAATCGTTCTGAATTTAGATTATATGAATTGAATGTGGACGTTTCCAGACCGAAGAGAAGACGAATGAGATGCAGACTACTATGCTAACCTTTGGGAATGGGAAGTATTGTGTTTTGGAAGACATTTGAGTAAGATTGAGGTATTGAAGTTTGTTCCTAGTGTGCTGACGGAGTTTGGTATGTTATATACTAGTTTAGGAGGTTGTATAATACCGATGAAATCTAGTTCGAGCTCGTAATCCAGATAAGGAATGGACATTAGTCAACGGGCCTTTCCTCCATCCTATAGCTTTGATGGTCAAGCCGCAGGAAGGGACTTAAGCTGAAGAATCGTTGTGTATACTCTCGGTGATAGAAAAACTGTATTCTGATAGTGCGGAGGTTCATGTGCAAACAGTATCCCCAAACTCAAATCACAATCAGTTATAACTTCTCCTTTTCCTCTTCTTCCCATGGAATCCCCTTTCCCGCTTCAATCCACGTCTTCATCGCCTCGCTCCCCACAGGCGGCGGGTCAATACTCTGCACCCTCCAAAGCTCCTTATCGCTTTCCGTAACACTAAACTCCCAGCTACACCACAGTCAATCAAAACCCTCAAAATCCCAAAAGTATCATCCCTAAACATCCTTTGACTTCAAAAAGAGATGAAAACTTACTTCCAACCCTTTGGCTCGAATCTTTCTTTGAGAACACCACCCAACCAATCCAGATACACCTTCTCTCTCTTACGGTCCTTATTCCAGTTCACCGCAATATGTTCCGCCGTGAACCTGACAAACTTCCCATCCGTTGGTTTACCGCCCACAAAAAAAGATCCATGGGGTAACTTGTGCCGAATTAGCTTCAACTTCCACACAGCTACCGCAGGTGGAAAGGAAATATGGAGAAGTATAAACGCACTTCATGGAAGACAACATTCACAAAGAAGTCTGGCATGATCCTAGCATAGCGTTCCGTCAACGTCGTTGCTAGCTCTGTTTTCTCTTCGAGAGAGAGTTGGTTGGGGTTGATATAAAACTTAAGGAGAGGCATCTTCTCCAATATCAAAAGACTATCTTGGAGCGGGAATAAAAAGCAACTTTTTGATTCTAATGCAGGGGCTTGGATAGAGAATGATGTATCGTTGAAATTCTACGACATTAGAACGACGGCGTTCCGCCTTTATATGACCTGCATATCACAATGTATATGTTTAGTGATCAAGTAAATACGTTACATCCTCGGAAGAGAATGCTCAAAATGCAGCTCACATCAGCCTTACAATACGGCAATCTAACTCTCATCGAACATTCCCGAGACTCCATTCAGCATCCCGTAATTACCCCGAAATCTTGAAGTTTCGCACATGGCATTCTATCATCATGAAGTCTTTTGTCGGAGGAGCCGAGCCGACAGTCGCTAGGGAAAACAGTAAACGGGATCAGTAATCAGACGAATCTCGTAAACTTGCCAACGAATAAAATTGTTGCAGAAATTGCGGGGAAGAGACTAGATCCACATTTGCCGTGCGAGAAAAACGTGTTCTAATTATAATATGTTCGCCTTGAATTTTGTGCAAATCCACATCCTGTAAGCGCGAACTCGCACTTTCGGAACACGTTTGCTAGACCGATAAAAGCATATGCCGGATCCATACCCAAGCACGATATGATACAGCGCGAGAAAGACGCAATGTAACTAGTGAGCAGCTTTCCATTCGGCGTGATGGGGATAGCGCTAGTGATTGGGTCCGCGAGCCAAAGTAAAGCGTTCGGCGGGGGAAGATGGTTGGTTTCTGATGCATGTAATACTGACACATGAAGGATAGTATTCCTAGAGGAATTTTGTAGGACGCGTACTTGATTAGTATTTTTGATATGTAGGGATGCCGAAAGGTGACACAGTATGAGAATCTCAGACCCGAGCCTAGGTAGCATGGAGGAAGAAAAGATTACTCAAATATACCTTCTTAGACGACAGCGATCAAATATAGAAGTCGCTCTAGCTAATGCAATATCGAAAAAGCATTGAGATCTCGATATGCAACTTTGATCTCTTGCTTCAAAGTCCACAGGATATCTGACTTCTCAAATCCTACTCTAACAATAACTATCCCTTCATTAGGCGTTCTCTTGGCTGATTGTGAAAATAAGAAATTGGTCAGGCTTGCAGATGAAAGTAGTCAGCCCTGCATAATAATAATTGAATCAATTATCAGTAAGAAACAGCAAAGAATTGAATGAACCAAATCTCAAATCTCCTGCAGAGATTTCTCGTTCAAGATGTTCCTTCAGCACTACTCTGAGCAAATAGCTCGGAGTGCAAGACCATGCATGGCAGTAACTGTTATTATGGCAGTCACCATACGGACTTCTCCTCGAATCTTCCGCATCGAAACATTCCCAGAAAGTTTCTGCACCGGCTCTCGCCATTCCTCCCCAGTATTCTCGCATAAGCTTCAAGCAATCTTCTTCGCCGCCACATCGAGCGAGAGCTTCCGCTACGTGATGATACGCGTACGGGGTCAGTGGCTTGACAGCTTTGTGGTTATTCATCACTGTTCTGATGACTTTCAGGCATGTGGGCGAGTCCATGGCTCCAGAGAGTGCCATCCATGCCTGGCTGACCCACGAGATTTGTCGACTTGGACCACTCACGAAGACACCTTGAGCTGAGTCGTAGAATAATGACGCGGCTTTAGTCATGGTCTGAACAACTTCTGTGTATGGAGCCAGCTTTGAAATAAGAGCTGCCAATTTGTTGATCTCTTTGCAGCAATAAAGAACAAGCCCATGCATTCCAGCATTGGTGTCCAAACCGTCGGACCAGTCTAAGAATTTCCAAACTTTAGAAGCATCTGAGTTGAATCTTCCGTCTTTGTCCAAATGACTCAGAGCCATTTTCATACTGCCCAAAACCGTTGGCCACAACTCATTTGCTGTTTCCAAATCGCCAGATGCCACTACATAATCGTATACGGTTGGTCCAAAGAGAGCATCGTAGTCGACAATGTAATCCGACCCCGCTGACAGCTTTGGCTTTTCGAACAGGCAAGCTGGCAGACTGTCATCGTCTCGCGATAAGGCGGCGAAAAGATACAGACATCTCTTTGCAAGTTGGAAATCTTTGAATGTGCAATAGTTCGTCAAGGCTTGAAGTCTGAGATCTCCTAACCATAATCTTCGATCTCGTCGAGGGCCATCTTCAAAGACAGTCTGCATGCAGTTTCGTAAAGTGACTTGACTAATGCGATCCAAATTCTTCAGCTCCTCATCTGTCGATTGGAGAGGTGCAACACCAACACTGGTAGCCCGTGATACGGCACTCACGACCCGGACTCGGACGCTAGAGAATTGCACCTTGTATCTCGGAGAAGTGTCTAAGATCTCAATCTTGAGATACCGAAAAGAATATCTCCGTGGCATTTCAACCTCGGCAGGCAGCCAGTCGACATTGATTATCTCATCCGGAAGCCAGCTTGTGCTGATCCCAGTGTTGCATGGATGAAGATTCTCAGTGACATCGTACGGAATCTCTCCGAAGGTAAGTCGTAATCTGGCGGGAGCATCTACATTCACTCCGTCGACTTCGAGATGAAAGGAAAGATAGCCAACTCGATGAGAGCCGAAGTCTAGAATGACTTGATCTCCCTTGCCGTAGGAGAGGCTCGGTAGCTCTTCAATAGGATGTTTTTGAACCGCTTTGCACTTGAAGAAAGCATCCGCATCGGACTCGAATTCGATGATAGAAAGCGGATGGTCAATCCATTCATGGAGTCGAGGCTTCAAGGCTTCTGCCTTTTCTGCAAACTTAGTGTTCAAGTTTGTCGCCAACAGACTCTTGACTTTCTGATTTGCTGTAATGTTTAGTACATCTTCACTTTGCTTCTTAGACTCGTCCATCACGAATCACGCAAATCATTCCTCGAAACCAGAATAGTAGGGTCGGTTGCCTTCAATATTCGTTGGGGTAAAGGATGTTCCTTCTTTCCCTGCAATATTCCTGAGCTCCTGCCTTCTGGAGACTCTGATTTGATCTCGATCCGAGCTTCGCCAAGCTGCTAAACTAGCACAGAATTTTCGATTTTAGATGTCTCTTTCGGCAGTCCCTCTAGTTAGCTTGTCTTTGGTCAATAATGTCCAAAGTTTAAGTCCTAGTCTCTGGCCTCGCTCTAGAAGAGGGCTGACAGACCAGAAGCCTGGGAGAAGACGAGGGTTGCACCTCGAGACTAGTTGAGTGTGAAGGAGACAAAATTTACAGAGGCATCAAATCAATTTGCTAAGACTCTGATAGCGGCGCGTTGTGTGAAACGTTGAAGATTTGCGATGTCGGGAGCGAGAGGTCAAAGCGCATAACCGAGAGGCAAGTGCGACGGGATGATGCTAACCCGAATCACGTTTTCATGTAACTGTTCTCTCTGGACAAGTCAAGCCCGAAATCTTCTACAGAGACAGACTCGGCAGCTTATTGTTTAGTTGTTAATGTTGGATGTTGTATTTTGTTCCTGATTCGAGCTTCCCCGCTTCTTCAAAGTGGGGAAATTAGCCTCAGTCCTCGAAGCGACTCCTACAACGAGCCTAGAAAAACTTCAGGAAAGATATTGGACTACATCGGGAGGGTTCACATATCAATTCAACACCGCTACGAAAATTTCTAAGATCACTTGGAGCTCTTGAAGGAATATTCAAGCTTTATCAAGAATAACCTCTTCTGCGCTTCAGTGATAGAAAATCCAATCCATTCAGCCTATTTTAGCTGCGTCTTTATCTGTGATTTTAGGCATGTCTGAGGGTGTCTTACTCCGTTAGATATATTTCGAGCTCACACTGAGTTCTCTGTATTGACGTACGTAGGCTCCAGAGGCTCCAATTGAGTCCGCCACTTTGCGTTTGAGAGTGAGCGAAGTTCTACGGATAGCACTCGTTATTTGATCTAAAACTTCAGAGGATGGGAGAGCTTCTGAAATTGATCGTAGCAAGCCAATCTCCATCTTTTTCCAATTCAGGAATTACTCACGAGTTTCTTGACTATTGCATCGTAGATCCTTAAACCTTAACCTCAGACTCAGGTAAGTGCCATCACCTCTATCCCAGAAATTGACTAGATTTCAATGCTCCCAGTCCACGGGTACTGTATATGGTTGCAGATTTCATCGGGTAGTCCGACATAAGTTACTGAGGCTTCCGTAGCCATAAGGATTGGAGGTCCTGTCCTCCGGTTTAAGGCATCTTCTTGGTGGTGAAAGTCGTCGGTGTGATTCTTGGCTGAGATGTATCAAGTCCTCAATCGAAATTTTGGACGCGTTAATCTCTCAAAATGTCGTGACCGAGAACGAAACAGGTGAAAATACTCGAGCCAAATCCAATGCATTGTAAGCTGAACAACCCATCCAGTCAAGCACTGTACTTTACAGCTAGCGCCAATTTGCCCAACCATTTCTAAAGGATGTGCAGTAGTGCTTACCCGCTGATAAATTTTCGCAAATCGCATTGTTTCGCGATGCGATCTTCCCAGACTGCACATCTCAGATACCACGAATACTCATCTACGACTAAACCAAAACTTCAAAAAAAGCAAGAATCATGCCTCTCCCAGCTCATGCATTGACTATTCATGGCGGCTGTAACTGTCGCGCTGTTCGATATAAAGTTGACGTGCCTGCCCTCGAGGACAGATTCCTGCATCCAACTCGGGATCAATCGAACGTCCCTGATGAAAAGAAGATTCGATTTCCGATGTCCTTGGTATGTCATTGCAATGACTGCCGACGTGCCACTGGCACTCTCATCACTTATGCGTTCGCTTGTCTGAACTCATACGTCTCTTTTTCATTCGAGTCTCGGACCGTACCGACCGAAAAGGCTTCGCAAGAGGAGAAATGGATCCCAGCAGCAAAGATCTTCCCTCCAGCTGAGTTCAAAGAAAGAAGCGACACATTCCTAGAATTCTATGCTTCTTCCAGCTCTTGCACCAGAAGCTTTTGCGCACGCTGTGGTACGAATCTCACGTACTGCGTGGCACCGATGCCAAAGCCATGGCCGTTATGTCTAGATATCTGGTTGGGGACGATCGATCGAGAGGATCTGGAGAAGGATTGGTTAAATCCTCAAGCGCACTGTTGGATTGATGTGGAGGTGCCGTGGATTGGGAAACTGGCGTGTGAGGGCTCGGGTGGGATTCCGAGATATGTGGGAGGCTCGGATTTTAATAATCTGGACTGATGGTGATGGACGAGAGAATTTCTTAAATATTTGCTGTGTAAAGAGTAATGATACCTCCATTCTGAGATCATAAATCCGAACGCGACTTGCAACAAAGTTTGTAAATGTCCAGATATATAGCTGGACATTGGGAACGCAACAAAAGCATGAGAATTGAGACAGATAACCAAACATAGTGAATAAAGCCTCGAATTTACCAATCCAGGATGAGTCCAGACGATGAGCTAGGTCGACGCCCGACAAAAACCGCTCAAAGTGGTGAAGGTATTCAAACGTTGAGTGGTGATAAGCAGCAAAACTTGCTCAATTAAGAAAGTAAAACGACATGCGAATATAGCGACCAGGAAGAAGTTGGTGAACTGAGGGTAAGACGGGAATGAGAGCAGATAGATCCCCTGCAGCAGTTTTCAATTCAAGAACTACGGTCATCGTGAACATTGAAGCAAAAAACCGTGGTAAATGTAGATGATACCTTTGCATCAGAAGTGAATTGAGAATAAGATAAAGTACTGGCGCCCGAGACTCACTTCTGTGCAACTGCGCATCGAAATATATGCAATCTGGGCAGTAACATTACCGTAATATGAAAATCATGACTCCTCGTTTGGTGTGAAAGAAGTTTAGTTTCACGAACCGCGAGAAATTGTGCGACTGCTGCACAGCCGCTAGTCCAGATTTGACCAAGAAAGCACGTGAGGAGTTCGAGCACGCAATCGCCCTGGTCAACGCTAGATTATGGCAAGAGCGAATGAGAAAGAGCGATAAATAAGGACTCTCTTCCCCCTTTCCGTTTCTCTTCTTCTTCTCGTCAAATTCTCTCAACAACCTCATGCTACTCTCGTGAAGCCGCCTCGAAGTTGAGCATCTTTTTCCAGTTCTTTTCGTCATGTTTTCTATCCTTGAAGTCGAGGATCGCGGAATCATTTTCTTCATGACACATCACGGCGCATTGCATCCAATCACAGCGACTGAAGTGGGTTTCTGCGTTTTTTGGTCACAATGTCTCTCGTTATCATACGGATTGCCATAGGAGCCGGTCAGGCAATGTGGTCAACTCCGAAATTCGCACGGGATCGGCAATAGCGAGAAGCAAGCGCTCAGTCATACGATACGAGTTCATTCTGGATTGTTTTGCTCGTCTGATGATGCTGAAATGTTTGATTTCTGTTGCCCCTTTTCACAAGCGAAATCTGCCCTTTTGCGATGGTTTACAGTTTCGATGATGACCGACCATGCTGGGGCAATTCCTATGCATGCCTGCCATCCTGATGTTACTCTACGAGCCAGAATATCGAAGAAAGAAAGTTTCCGAGATCATTGCGAGAATCACCGCGAGTCTTGCATGTGGAAGAGAATGTCAACTGGTATTGGCCAATAGATAAGCATGACGACGTCTCACCCCACCATCTATTCCGATGACCCCGCTTATCCACGGCTTTGATTGGATTCTCGATGATCGACGACGACGGAACGGCGGTGACACTGGAGAGCGAATTTGATCGCATGGTCATTTCGAAGGAAGGGACGTCAAAGTGTGATTGTTCAATTGGTCCATCGTTGGTGGGCAAATACAATAATGGGGGAACCTGCTCATTTTGTTGAGTCAGATATGCCTTATCGAGGAAGGTTCCACGGTTCTTTGTGGACCGAGACATGCGCACCCGCAAGATGAAGACAATTGACAGATTGATTTCGGGCTCAAGGAGAAGGCTGGAAATTGAGGAGAATCATTTCGGGGATGAATAGGGATAGAGCAAACATTCAAGACATCAAGAGACTCTAGCAGGCACTTCTTGTGGATTTGATTTTCGACCGATAACGGCAGAGGCGATGGACAGCTGTGCATAGGTTCCGCTCAGCATTAGCGTAGCGCCGGTTAATTTTACGTGTCTGGGGACAACTTTCTTCAACTTCCCGACGTCTTGCTATTGACCAACGTTTCGTGCATCTTCCAGCTTCCAGAGACACCACCTGTCGAACCTCAAACTTCTGCATTCTTCTAGACAACATCCAAGATCCAACATCTACATTCTCCATGGCTCCCATCAAGTCAAGCTCGATTCGCGCACTCGGATCAAAGGCTTTGGTACGGCCTTCTCGTGTGCTGAGCGGGGTCAGCCGTGGTATTACTGGCACATCAAAAACTGCATCGCCTTGGGAAGCGACACAATCACCATCTGTCGCTCCTCTAATCACGCCAAGTATGCCTTTCACTCGTTCTGAGTCGTATCATACTGACCTCTTTTCAGTTGTTCCTCGTCTGAATTCCATCCAGCGTCCCACCATCAGATACCAAGCAAATAAGACTCCTTTCGATGATCTCCTCAACTCGATAACCCACAGTCTGGGCACGACCCCAAAGCCAGTATTGCCATATCTACACGATCTTCTGCGAGGATACACTTCAAACCCAGATCACTGGTCCAAATATGCACACCGAAATCCCCAGAAGCAATACACTCGAAACCTGGTCTGCGAACTTCCAGGCATTTTCAACCTCCTGATTCTGGTCTGGACACCAGGTCAAGCGAGTCCAATACACGACCACGCTGACTCACATTGTTTGATGAAGGTACGTCTGATCCTATCATGTTTACGGCAAGAGCTGACGCTTTCTAGATCCTGAAAGGGGAACTCCAAGAATCACGATTTGCGATTCCTAAAAATCCAGGAAACGAAGGACCACTTTTTCAGACATCCAGACTGAATTTTGGTGTCGATAAAGTCACGTATATTGCAGACAATGTAAGCCTTTCCCTTCATGAGCATGATCACGTGCTAATCAAGATCTCAGCTCGGCCTTCACGAGATCTCGAATCCCCATCCAACTGGATATGCCGTTTCGCTGCATCTTTACACCCCGCCAAATGCTGCGATGAGAGGTTGCAATGTTTTTGATTCCGAGACTGGGGAGGCAAGGCATGTGATGCAGTGTGCATATGATTCTGTGTATGGTGAAGTTTCTAGAGCATCAAAGCAAAGCAGTTAATGGGCTTCATCGGAGGAAGGGATGTCCATCAATGAAATAAAGATGGGGCAGGTAATATTATGCGCTGATTCGGGGCGAACGGGTTGGTTGTGTTTGGGTTACAGATCTTGAATTTTATGAGGGATGACTTGTAGAATTTGAATAACGTGATGAAATTTTGGATACCCAGCAGCTTGCATTGCAGTATCTGCAGGGGAATTTGGATACCTATCCCATTTTGAGATTATTTTCCCACAATACGTGCAATGGAAGCATGAGAGGTTTAGAATGTTTCCTACGTGAGTAGTGCACTACTCGGAAAAAGCTTAGCGAATGAGTTTAAAGTAGAAGAAGAGTCAAAGTTGGAGAAGCTCTCCGGATCAATTGCTTGAACGTTGTTATCGAAGTGAATACTTCGACGTGGTTCGGCTGGGGGTTCAGACTCAAAGCAATCCTGAAAACCAGATTTTCTTACTCATAAAAAGCTTTTGAAATGATTAGGGAGTCAGGCAGCTAGACGATCTGCGGTTTTTCAAGCTTTGCACAAAAGGGTGAATGGGCTCACGTGATATGTGTTGTCACAAGTAGGATAGTACAACGCATTTCACAGACGACTGAGACCAACAACTAAACAAATATAACTGCCAAATACCAGGAGCGGCACTGTAGAGTTGAAATCACGTTATCATTTAGCTTCATTCAGCGGGATCCACGTGAGCTACCACTTTTGTTGCACATCGCATCCTCAAGGACAGAGCTGACCAGCTCCAACGAGAAGACCAATCCTAAGGACAAGACCTTAATTGAGGAGATCTTATTCGCTGCTACCGACTTTTTGTTGCATACCGCACCCGAAGACAGACAGCAAAACCACTCGCAAGATACCTAGGTATGATGAAGTGGGCATCACGTGATAAATGAGAACGCAATGGGACCAGACGCTCCTCTTCTCGAATTTATCTTATAACTGAATGAATCTTCGAAGATAATATGATAGTTGTGCTAGTTTGTTTCGAGGCAGGATCCAAGATCGTGGGGAGATCTCGTGGATTGACATTTCAGGCTCCCTTCTCGAGCCGAGAGCTCCGAGGATCACAGAATCACTCCCTCAGCGAGCATAGAGACAATTGCATCAAGCAGATAGATTTAATGAAGAGACATCAATTAGTCTTTAGTCTATAGCTTGACCGACTAATAACGTAATAATTTCATGAGTTTCCATCATTCTCGTCCCATCATAATCACATGACACATGCCCATCTGCCTGCGCCGATCGCGCAGAAAAAATCGCTCATAGCAAACATCAGCAAGCATCGCGACTTTCCTTCCTCCGATCCATCCACCAACGCCTTTCATGTACAGACGCTGTCTCGTATTCCAGTCGTTCAAATTCCCAGTAATCCAAACTCCTACAAATGCTTCCCGTCAATCCAGACTCCATCCCATGTTATCCTATTGTGTATCATATCCTTACAACTCTCACCCCGTTCCCCGGCGAGGTATTTTATGCCCCATTCCCGGCAGCAGTGAACCAGGCATCGAAATCGTTCATCTTCGCTGCCATGTTCCTCCTCGAGCTCGTGACGCTCTCGTCTCGGATGTGGAAGGGTGGTTGCTCGGCCAGGAAGGAAGAGAGTCGTTGTGAGCTCAACGTAGAAGTCTCTCTGACATCAACGACTCGGTAGGTATCTTCGTATCTATTGGTTTCTTGTTAGTGATTGTTTTCTCGAGTCAAGAGGTGGAGTGAGCGTACCCTTGGACGGAGCCGTTCATGGCGCTGATTGATCTGGTGTCGACGGCGATGTAATGGGCCATGTCTGCTGAAATGGTGGAGATTATGGGCGAGAGGCTTCTCGTCGCTGGCAGATTGCGATGAGGATGGAGTGATCGATGGAGCAAGTGTTGCGGTTGATGGTGGAGATTGGCAGCACGTCGCTAGCAGAGGACTTAATTGCTGGCAGATGGATGGCTGCTGAATACCAATGCTAATCCAAAGTGTGCGGAGGAGGATAGTATAGTATAGCAAAGCTGTGATTTCAAATGTGATGAGGAGGGACAGAACGAGGAAGAGACTCGATATTTGAGAGCGATTGCTTTCTCTTCGCAAGCAAAAATAAGCACTACTGCAACCCTGCACTGACGTGGCCGTCTCTCCGAGCTGCCACCATGCCCACACACATCCTAGCTAGAATGCGCCTTTCAGCTGGGCCAGGGCTTGAAGGATTGCAAAAAAACAGGGTTTTGCTTCCACCTGCGGCCAACGAAAGAGCTCTGCCACCCACACTCGCGTCGGGATTGGACAATTCTGCCGGTCTTGTGGTCTGACTGAACAGAGGGCATGCGTGGGGTGAGAGAAAAATGCTGTCACGAAGGCAGATTTACTTGCGCGCGCGACCAAACTTGATGTCGATATGCAACAAACATGCAACCAACACATGATTTCTGCTCTCCTTCGGACACATCCTGAAACCCGCCCGTCATGCAGCTGGCCATTGCGGCATTTGATCCATCCGTGAGCGAAGGAACGGGAAGTGCGCGGAGAGAGCGGGAGACGGGCACAAGAAAACGACACTGGCACTTCTCTCGTCCGATCGACGTCGCTGCTCTCAAATTGAGTAGACTCTCGTCGACCGCCTCTGTGCTGACTTCGAGACGCCTGCTGCTGAGACAGAATGCGCGATGCCGTCTCATCCGACACAGGTTTGGTTGCGCAGAGCGCTAATCTCCTGCGCCCGGGCTTGGTCGTATTGTCCTGCCACCAGCTTCCACGTCAGCACCAGCCCCGGCTAGTGGATTTTTGCTGCCGCCGGTCACAACGCCACTCGAAATGCCCCCAGATGCCCGGCAAATTTGCCAGCGCTGCCCTTTTTCCCTCCGCATCGAGGAATCTCTGCCCACACCATTTGGCTGCGAAACAATCCAGCAGAATTCTTGAAAGCACCGCGATGACGGCCTGTCCGAAATGGCCGATTTGAATTTGAATATTGATCCCCAGCTGCAGCCTCCGAGTCAGCCTGGGGGGGAGCCTGGCGTGTCAACCCACGCGGGAGACACGCCTGACGCTCAGTCGGATGGAGAGCAGAATGATGGGACGAGTAGGAAGAGACAGAAGCTGAATTTATATAAATGCAACCAATGTCGCATTGCGAGGAAGAAAGTGTGTTCATGCCACCTGATGTATTTCGTAGTCTGCTAATACATGGCAGTGTTTCCCAACAGATCGCGTCTGGCCGGGGCAGAAATGCCAACGGTGTTTACAGCACAAACCAGAGGAGCTTGAATGTTCAGAACCACAACTGAATACTCGCAAAAGAGGTCCGAACAAATCAACTCCGCGAGCGAAGACCAGGTCGTCGTCCGAAAAGCCAGATGCACCCGGAAATCAGAGTGATGATGACAGTTCTGGGGACGAGGCTCCTGAACGACCACTCCGCATCGGATTACCCAAGAGAATCAAGAGAGAGCACGTCGAAACACTGGAACCTCTCTCGGAAACACCTCAACCAAAGCCGGTTGGCAAGAGAGACCAACCACCAGCCTTTGCGTACCTACCATTAGGGGAGAAGAACTTCCGGATGGTCCGTCTCAAACCTGGTCGCAAAGAAGAGACAGTTGTTTGCTCCTTCCAAACGGTATCACTAGACCAGGAAGTGGATTATGAAGCCATATCCTACTACTGGGGTGGAAGTGATCCAGCCTGGAAAGACTCTGTCAGGATCGAGCTCGAAGATTCCCAGAGGCCACCAAAGGTCCACGCTGTTTTCATTCGAAGCAATCTGTGTGGTGCGCTCAAAAGTCTTCGGCATCCCACTGAGCCAAGAAACTTCTGGGTTGATGCTCTTTGCATCAACCGTAGCAACCAGGACGAAACCAACCGTCAAGTTGCCATGAAGCTGCGCATCTTTCACAAAGCCAAGAATCAGTGTTTCTGGCTAGGTGATGACGAGACATTCAAAACAGGACTGACCTTCATCACGAAGATCCTGGACCTCGCCAAGATCGATACACTTGTTCGGGACGATAAATCACTCGACGGCTGGAGTGCCTTTGTAGCCTTGCTCAAGAACGTTGCTTTCAGTCGCCTCTGGATGGTTCAAGAAGTCTCCGTCGCGAAAAACACCACCTTGCACTGTGGCCAACAAGCAATTCAATATGTCGATTTCGTTGATGCGGTAGCCATGTTCGTATCTTGTCAAGACGAGCTCGTGCGTCTCTTCCGCAAGAATCAGAGAAATTATATAGAGCTCATAGACCGGAAGATCACAGTGACGAAACGATTCATCGATGTCACGACTAATACGTTGCGTGTATTACGGCCTGATCGAGGCACACTTCAACGGCGACTCAGCCTTGAATCACTCGTATCGCTCTTGAGTGATCTGACTTGTACGGATCATCGTGATCGGATCTTCTCTGTCCTAGCTCTAGCTAAAGACGGCTTGCCATCACCTGAAGGTACTCTGATGGAAGGTTCTTACATGTCTCAAAACGATCAATCCCTCATAATAGATTACGGCAGAAGCATCGTAGACGTCTACCAAGACTTCGTCATCCATGTTATCTCTCAATCTCAATCCCTAGATATCATCTGCCGACGATGGGCCAGCGCCGTCCCAGAACGAGAGACCAAACTCCCTACCTGGGTCCGTCCCCTCCAATCCTCGCTCCAACCACCATTCGACACCACATCCTCCCAGCGCACGAACGCAGATAGTCTCGTTGGTCTCCCAGATAACGAATGCTACACCGCATCACAAAAAATCCCCGCCACATGGGAGAAAAAGCTCGATCCCTTCTCAAGAACTCTTCAAGGACTCTCCGTCAAAGGATTCAGGATAGACACCATCACACATCTCGGTCCACGTGCCTCAGAAGGCAACATCCTCTACGAATGGCTTGAGCTCGGCGGCTGTCGACTCGCTGAAGATGATGATTTTGTCCCGGATAAGTTCTGGCGCACATTAGTCGGTGATCGAGGACCTCACTGCTCCAATGCTCCGTCTTGGTATCATCGCGCTCTTCTCTATTGTCTCAGCCACAGTATGGGCAATGTAGATATCAACACCAACCGTCTGATCACCGAATACGAAGCGGAGTCCTCTCTTGTCGTCAATTTTCTACGCCGAGTTCAAAGCGTAATCTGGAATCGGAAATTCCTCGTCTGCGGAGCAGGCGATTGGATCGGTTTAGCACCCATGGCTGCGCAGGTTGGGGATGTGGTGTGCATTTTGTATGGATGTAGTGTTCCAGTTCTGCTGCGGCCGATTCCGGGGGTGATGAATATCGAGTATTGGAATGTGGTTGGTGAATGTTACGTTCATGGGATTATGGATGGAGAGGCTATTGATCCGTCGGGGATGGATCGGGATGAATATTTTGAATTGAGATGAAGAAGCTTGTGATGTTGAAAATATTGATAATTGAGAATTCTCCTCGAGAAGCATTTAAAGGATCTTGCAGGAGCTATATTGGCTTGCTGTGTTGGGTGATTCGAGGGTGGTGAAGTCGAGTCATGAGGTTTAGGAAACAATGTTGAGGAGAATAGGATTGAAGTTAGATTGAGAATACAAGAAAGTCACCATTGACTCTTTACCTTTGCGAACATCGCAAATCCTCTTCTTATTTCTGTTCTGGTGACGCACGCAGAAAACTTCTATCATTTCCCGATTCACTTAGAACATTAATTAAAGTAAGATTACATTATTCACGTCCAAATTCAAATTGACTAAGTGTAAATATCACCAGTTTTCTAATTTTAAAGTTCTAAAGTTCTAGTTTATCTAACGATGTATGGACTTGGCTTATGATAAACCACGTTCATAAATGGTACAAGATTTATTTAGCAGCGATTCCTTCTCTAACTAATTAATCGCTTTGTTAAAAATGTTGACCACCCCTACATGCTTGTTCGATTCTTGAAGATCCTTTCGGCACATGCTTGAATGAATGAAGTCAAGAACGAACATAGAAAGTTGGCGAGCAGGGATTGGTATAGTTCCGTGTCTAATGTAAAGGTGGAGGGAGGGAGTGAGTTCCTCTCCGTCTTCAGTAGTGATATTTTGAGATCACCTCGTGTCTACTTGTGCTGTCATTTCCCTGTCAAAGATGGAGCCAGCTAAAGACAGTCATCGTACCACACGGATTCTGCCTCGATGGGACCTTGGAGACTTGACACGCCTGTTTCCTTTTTGGTTTCTATCTATTCTATCTAGCTATCTCAGTATATACCCATATCTCTATCGGCTGAGGCACTGGATTCCAATTCCGCTGTCTGCCACTTAAGCAATGCTTTCTTGGAAATCAAAGTTCTGGGATGCTCGGCACCTAAGATGCGGGTCCGTAGCTGCACACATTCATTCATTAGCTCGAGGGCGTCCCCACGTCGGCCGGACTTTTTCCAAGTGATAGCTAAATTGTTCATGCTCGTCAACGTATCAGGATGCTCTTGCCCTAATACCCTCTTTCTCGTCTCCATCACTTGCACTTGTAAATCTTCAGCTTCCTTCCAGCGTCCTCGGTCACTATATGTCGCAGCCAAGTTGCTTATGCTCTTTAGCGTATCAGGATGCTCATGCCCTAATACCCTCTTCGTCGTCTCCATCACTTGCACTTGTAAATCTTCAGCTTCCTTCCAGCGTCCTTGGTCACTATATGTCGCAGCYAAGTCGCCCATGCTCGTTAGCGTATCAGGATGCTCTTGCCCTAATACCCTCTTCGTCGTCTCCATCACTTGCACTTCTAAGTCTTCAGCTTCCTTCCAGCGTCCCTGGTTCCAATATGTCGAAGCCAAGTYGCCCATGCTCGTTAGCGTRKMAGGATGCTCWTGCCCTAATACCCTCTTCCTCGTCTCCATCACTTGCACTTGTAAATCTTCAGCTTCCTTCCAGCGTCCTTGGTCACTATATGTCGAAGCCAAGTTGCCCATGCTCGTTAGCGTGGAAGGATGCTCCGATGCTAAAAGATTCGTTTTGGATTGAAGTGTTCGCATATGGATTTTTTCAGCCTTAGTGTAAAATCCTTGAGCACGCAGTATTTCACCGAGGTTATTTAATGCTTCCAATCTGTGAATATCGTCTCCATTCTCAATTTTATATAACGAAAGGGATCTCCTAATGATTTCTTCTGCCGATCTATATCTGCCTTGTCTATAGAGTACCCAGGCAATCTCCCTTGATTTATCCAAATATTCCGAGTGAGATTCCCCAAACATGGTTTCTATCAAGGGGAGCTCCCCATGTAGTTGTTCTTCTTTCGCTTGTCTGTATCTGCCTTGGGCGGACGATGCCACACGGGGCTCCGTTTGTGTCCATACGGCGGCGCTAGAAAGATTGGATTGGAACGGTGCTTGATCTTGAAATCCCTCTGAGGGTTGCGAAGAACCTTGGGGGAAGGCAGACAAAGTTCGAGGAGTAATGATTGGGCTCTGCCCCGTGAAGGTGCTTGTTGTAGATCGAATGATGCTAGATATTGATAAGGCAGGGGAAGCTGGTTGCGGGTTTGGTGTGATGGATGCAGGGCTCGCCATTACATCGTGAGTAGTGTGCGGGCGTGGTGTTGATGGGGTAGAGAATAGCGCGGGGTTGCTCAAAATCGAAGGTGGATCTGGGGTTTGAACGTCGAGATTGTCATTTCGATATAAGTTGGCGTTGTGGGCTTCGGAGGAAAATGAACGTCGTGGGCTTCCGGCAGTATATCCATTCGATGTTCCCTGTGGACTTGGGGCCGCAAATGGTGTTCGAGGCCCTGTGCTTGATGGTGTAGAGACGCTGAGACCGGCAGGGGTAGCTATAGACATATGGTTAGCAGTGTCGTGGAAAGCAGCAAGCCTGGCAAATACGACAAACATACCGGCCGAGTCAATCTCCATATCGACATCTGCATCATTATCTGAGCCAGGTCGCTTGTGGTCGGTAATAAATCGGTCGATCTTTCTTTTGGGGACAGGTCGTTTTCGGACTCGAAAGGCAGAAGCTTTATTGCTTGTCGAGGCTCGTTCCTTCTGTTTCCTTATCATGGCTTCCATCTCCACCGCCTGGATATTCTTGGCCAGACTCCATTTCTTAATTCTATCTTTGTATTGCTTTGGACTAAGATACATTAGCTGCGGGCCTAGACAGGAGAGAGCATTCCTCACGTTGCATCCAATCCATGACGTTCTTTCATGAAAGCTATCACACTTTTCAGAGTACCCTCATTATACAGCCGTGAAATTTCCGATTTCTGGGCATCCCAGTCTTCTGCCGTGTATTTTCGAGGCTCGTTTTGCCTGACTGTAGGTGGTACGAACGTGTGCGAATTGAAAGGCCATTCAGGTTGTCCAAGTAGGTTGCTTGTGGAGGCAAAGGCAGGTGGGGCTCCTATCGCCTCCGGGTTTGCTGAATGCCACGGGTCCATGCCTATAGAACGTGAGATTTCCGATGTCTTTTGATAGAAAGGGATGCAGAGCGAGAAAGAGTTGTGTGAGAGAGGGACGCGACTAATGAAAGGAGAAGGACGAGGCTAGGAAACGGGGAGAGCTTGTGCTCGGGAACTTATGCATCAGCATGTCCTACCTGCGGTGGGGAGCAAGAAGCATCCCGCATGCTCACAAGCACTGATTCATACATGGTTGGCACAAGGCTGTGTCAATGGCGCACTTGACAACCAAAGAGAGGAGTCACGTACTTGGTGTTGGAAACAGGCCTTCTCGGCCTTGTCACCGCGTTTCTGCCACCCCGTATCTGCCAACATGGGATTAGCACGGCGCTACAAAAGGACCGTCCGTGCGGTCTCATCCCTCCGCCAGCAGAGTACGGCCTCGATTCGAGCTTACGGGTGATGCCGCCACCAGCCGAGCGCCCGATACTCGGTGCAAACTCACTCCAAAAGCACCTCCCGAGTCAAATCCCCGCTGGCCGGCCTTGCTGTTCGTCGCCTCTCCGTACTCTCGCATGATTGGGCCTCCCAAAAGTCCCTTGCAGGGAGGGATGCATCGAATTAGTCGCGTTGATCTCGAGGATTTCGTACGTCTACACATGTTTCGCCTAGAATTGACCACAAGTGGGCTATGCCTCGGGTTTTTGATATTTGGGTTCCAGCTTTCTGGCTCTCTTTGCTCTTCTCCAAAAGTACCGTCAGTGCTCTCCAAGATGTCGCACCAGGTCGAGTTATCATTGGTCACCCAAAAGTACCATTACAGTATTGTTCCCAACAGTCGAGGCTGAATGCTTGTATTTCCCAATCTATGTAAAAGAACACTCTCCGTACCTCTTTCTCAGATTTGAGATATATATTCTGGAGAGGATGTCTCGTAGGGTGAAGATTCATCACCTCCTATGGTAGCAATTTCTACTCTGGCCGTCAGCCACCGAGTCCCCAACGAAGCTGCGTCTAGATCTCATGTCCCCAAGATGGGTAGGCATCCCCTTCGACTTCGAAATTCTTATCTGACATCCATATAGCTCTGCAAACCGGCGACTTCATCGCTATTGTATTCGGAGTAGCTGGTCTGGCAGCTACTGTAGCTGGAAATATTATTGGCTACTACAGCCTGAAGCAACTCTCCACGAAGGGTAAGCACCTACAAATGGCACCGTCATGGCTGGGGGCGTATACTAATTACAATGCCTATTCTGCAGATCGTTTCCTCATTCTCCCTACGCATCACCTTCCACCCCGTCCTCATTATCCTTACTCAAGTGGCTATAAACACCCTTTTTTGCTTGCCGATAATCGATCTATGTTTCCATCAACATACCTTCCATCACGTCGTCTTCGAGAAAGTGCACACATGTTGTCAGTATAAGGCCAGAGGAAGGTTGAGGAAAGAGGGGTTGGCCCGCACCTGGTGGCATGGATTCGACGAAGTGCTCTGGAATTTACATCTGCATCTACTAGGAGCGGTGGATTATGGACTCTCCGAGGACAGAAAAGGAGTGATTAGAGGACGAGGAAGAGGAAGAGGAAGGACTGAAATGCTGGATGCTGAACTGATGTGGATCATCTTGTTCTGGGCGTGAGGAGCAAGTTTTTGTAATGCTGTGTACCTATCAAGACATTTTATCTATACATGGCTTATACCACTACACTTGATATCCATACGCGTATCGCAATAGCAGCATAGTCCCAAATCTCCCACCGCAAATACCTCTCGTTACAGTCGCTTCCGTCGAATGCGACGTACTTTGGTAGGTGAATCGCACTTACTAACGATCTATGGCAGATCCAATTAGTCGTCTCCTTTGATATTGGTCAACGTCGGCGGATCAGTATCAGTGTTAGTGTCCTTTTACTCATCCCGTCTATCGAGTAGCTCTCGATATTTTCATTCGTAGTTCATCGTCAGAAGAGGAGCGTAATATCAGTTAAGCGTGTTAGATCTAGCAGAAAAAATACGTCGACAATAATAGTGAAATGAGGTTACAACAGTAGGAAACGTCGAGAGGATCCACTGCCTAGAATAACATGACAGAGGAGAAGGCAGCTGAGCACAAATGGTTTGGGCGAGTAGTAGCAGAGAGGGCAGGCGGATGGCCGAAAAGGATAGGAAAACAGCCATATTTAATTACTAAATGATAGAGAGTATCCATTTTCTACTCCCTGAAAAGGCTGACCGATTGCTTTTCGAATTCTTGTAAATAAGTTAAGGTGTATTATTGCCTTTTTGAGTTTAGCGAGCTAATTTCAGGATAATGGCTCGCTTATAGAGTTGTGTCAGTTGAATATCACGTGATGCCTACCATGGTGCGGCAGGGCAGTTTCATTTCAGGTTTCAGTTCAAGAGGAATCCTTCCTCTAATATATCTTCACCCTCTTCCCTTTAGAACTTAGAACCTTAGAGCCAGTAATACAATTACTTTGCTCCCTAATTGACATGCTTTTATACAATTGCATCTGACAAGTTATTTCTTTTGATACTTAGCAGATCCAATTTCGATTCCACGCGATTCCTTCCCTGGTGTCACCAGCTACATCAAGCAATGGCATCCTCAGTAGCCATTTGTCGTATTCGTATAGAGCAATCTGCATCGCACGAAGGTCAGATTCAAAATGTTTTGCAGGAAGAGCTTCTCTCCGCTCAGTATAATTGCAACGAGAATGGCATCCCGGCTCTCGAAAAGGAGCCTCTCCTTCCGCTTGGCGATAGCTCTAGCGTCCCTCTCGAAACTCGTCTCCAATGGGCTAATTTAATTATGGAACAGGTTCGCAATCGGATTGAGTTAGATGAAGCTTCTGGGGTCCGAGATTGGGATTTTATCCTCAGCCTTGACGGGTCAGTCGAAAATGGTGTTGACAATTCGTCACCATCATCTGCCAAGGTCTATCCACCACAATATCGAATCCCAAATCGTATCACTGAACGAATCGATTCTCACCAAGACAAGGTCTGCCGCGCAGAACTGTTTGCTTTGGGTAGTCTCTTATACCAAGTGTTTTCAGGCAAAGAGGTGCCGATCAGCTTTGGCAGTGATGGAAATGAGGAGCATATTCAGTCTTGTTTTGTCAGAGGAGAGTTTCCAGAAGATGTTTGGGAATCGCCGCATGCGGTGAGGATTCTGGGATGCTGGTGTCCTGAATTTTCGAAGGATTTATTGGCTACTCATGGCAAGGACGGTAAGTTTCTATCTCTCTTTTCTCTCTTCTTTTGTGGTTCTTAGAACCTCCTATTGTATTTACTCATGACGGTAAATTTCTTTCTATTCCTAATTCTTTTCAGAAGTTCAAGTTTACGTTTCTCTATGACACCTGTTTATACCTTCTTTCCTTTTGCTAAGTTCTCCATCTAGAATCTTTTCAATCAAAGATCACTGGCTATATTAAAAAGCATCCCGTCCGCTTCGGCTTCCAGGTTACTGGTGGAATTCTCTCGCTAGCCTCTATTGCTGCATTGCCTATTCTCGGCGCAGTGGGATTTGGAGCAGCAGGACCTGCCGCTGGGTCTGCTGCCGCTGCATGGCAATCCAGCATGGGTCTAGTGGAAGCCGGTAGCATGTTTGCGTGGTGCCAAAGTGCGGCTATGGGAGGAGCTGCTGTGGGTGGGATTTGGGGAGCTGGCCTGGCTGGAGCAGGTGTCGCTGTTGGGGCCACTGTTACAGGTGCCTTTGATGGCATCGACATCCTACCATCAGACTTGAAGGAGAAATTCTTGATTGCTTGGAGACGGGAGATGGGCGAGGCACAGGAGTAAGAGTTTGGCATTAGTTCTAGTTTCTTCTCTTCTTAGCTAGGTCGTATTGGAGTCATTCAGGATTCTCTGGATAATACCAAAATTGTTTGTCCCTTCTCCCGCTTATCGCACTCATACTAAATTCTAGTGAGATTTTCTGTGGACGTTATTTTCAATTTCTTACGTTGTGATACTAGTTGCACAAAATAGCGACTAAAACCACAAAGTTTGGCGGCCATAGTTCATGAACAGCGTTTTCTCAAGGGGAAAACAACACGATCGGTACAATCGGAGAAGGAGATGACGAGCGAGACCAAAGTTCCAAAGTCGTTAACTCTTAGCTGAAGAATCTTCAAGGCTCTAAATGGACTTGTTGGTTTAAAGGCAGGCACGTTCAGTTCTGACATTGCGGCTAGTCGCTGTAGATTTCTCTCAGACCATGACAATCTAGCATTTCCAGTTGGCAACATACGTTTCTATACCATCTCAAATAATTTCTCTCGTCTAAAGCCTGGGCCAAGTATCTCCCCTGATAACGGCAGTTATTGGTGACACAGGGCTTTCAAGCTCCGCCAGCTGACCTCTGCCATCCATTTCAAACCCAATTCCTTCTCTAGCAGCCATTTCGGAAATCTCCCCTGACAGAGGGCTTTGACTTTTCGCATGTACCTCAACAATTTCCTTGACAGCATTTAATTCTTGTGGAAGTGTCACTTCACATTCTTGACCAGCGAGTTCCGGCTTTTGGAATTCTTGGGCCGGTGTTGGCGTTGCTTTAGCTCTCTTTCGTCTTCGCTGGCGTCTCCTCCAGAACAGATATCCAACCGAAATAAGGACAATGACTAAAAAGCTGCAGATTGAGACAGCGACGATTGCACCTGTGGACAATGTGCTTCCCGAGGATAATCCAGTATACAGAGGCTGGATGGCAATAACATTCTCCTTGGCACCTGCTTCCCAGGCGCATTGAGAGATGGAGAAGTTTCGCCGTTCGTAATCAGCTGTAAGATATCTTTATGATGGTCAATCAATGCCCCAAATATAGTCTGAGATACTTACGCTTCTTGCAAGAATGTCCGTCCAAGCGTGTATTGCGTGTCATTGACTGCTCTTTTGAGCGGAAAATAGTATGTCGCGTTCTCCACAATCGGCGAAGAGAGCTGCATGTCAAAGGCAGCGTATGGGAATGTTATTGGGACAGTTGTGGTCGAAGACAGATTCCCTAATGTAAAAGTTACATTCGGGTTCTGAGCCGTGAGAAGATCATGCTGGCTGGTATTGACAAGGTAGTAATTTATTATCGGGTCGTATGTGAGGCCGAATGTATCAGAGAACAGATCGCAAACAGAAGTTGGTAGCCACAATTGGGGAATTGAGGAGTCGACAAATGCAGCTATGGAAGTCATATTGCTCGGCATAAGAGGTTGATTTAAAATTGAACTGTTTGAGAACGTAATGTTCAAGATGTTCACTGTTAAATCATGAAGGTCTACCTCGTTGAGTGAGAATGTAAGATCGTTTTGAATGAATTTGGAATTGTCGTAGCCACCTAGAACAAGGCTTCCGGGGACTTTGTTTAAGCCTATGCATCTGTTAGTAGAGGATTTTTAAGCCCTGAAGTGCATACGGTACTGGTTTCCAGCTGTATAACTCCATGAGGTGCTTGGGATCATGTCTCGTGACTTTAGATTCTCCACGAAGCTAGGGATTGGATTGTTGTAGGTGGTGAAGTTAGTCGGTCTTGGTGCAAGCCCAAACAGTCCC
This sequence comes from Phialocephala sp. D728, assembly GCA_003988865.1. Taxonomy (NCBI): domain Eukaryota; kingdom Fungi; phylum Ascomycota; class Leotiomycetes; order Helotiales; family Mollisiaceae; genus Phialocephala; species Phialocephala sp. D728. The sequence goes on along the minus strand of QYAJ01000092.1, from coordinate 37,270 downwards.
AAGTGAAACTCTTCTGTTGCGATTGCTGCCACTGTTTGGTTGATCAGGGAGGGACCTCCGCTGCCTTGCCATCCCAGCGTGACGGTGTCAAAGCCGTATTCTCCTTTTCCACCATAGCCTAGAGCGGTTTCGATTCTCAAGTCATACACATTATTGGAAAGATTGGCTAAATTCTTGTTCCACGAAGAAGACAAATCATGTTGAAATGTTCGACCACGGCTATCAAGGCAATCGCTAGAGGCATTTGCGTTGCAAGCTCGAGGGTCCACAACTAAGACTTGATAGGCAGAAGTTCCGACGAATACCTCCACATCTTGCGGCGGGGTGCCGACTTGAATTGTAAATGTAGACCACGGTCCATCGTTTCCCTTCCTTTAAAGTATTAGCACTAAAAATGCGATACACGTTCCTTATTCTTACCAGTCTTGCGATGCGGGAATGGCTATCGGAGCAGGAGTCGAGCGACTTGTAAGTCGGCCGTAGAAAGGTTTCTGGGCCAGAGTTTGCAGCCAATAGAATATGCCAACCACCATGATTGAGCATTTTCTGTACGTCTGGGATGCGTTACTCTTTGAGTCGACACTACGTAATGAAAGCATAGAAAATGAGGTGCAAAAGTTCAAACTCAAGAAACATGCAAGGCTGAGCAAAACCAACCAATTGCCACATGCTCAATTCTCTCGCCTGAGAGTGGCTCAGATCCGTGATCATTGAGCTTTAGATTGGTATTATTTGGATAATATCGGATGCGTTTCCGGTAGACGAGATGTTTTCCCCAGCATCGCGATTCTGCCTTGCACCGCCAACTGGATAAATGAAATGCCGAGAAAGCCCGTACGAATAATAACTGTCTTTAGCCACTCAATTAAGAATGAGGAATTGGCTGCAGGTCTGTGGCGAAGCTGAGAAGTAATGGCATGACTGAGCTATCGAAACCTCGAAGTACATGGCTAATTTGCCTTCGAAGCGGAGGCGCCGGCTACAGTTTGTTTTGCTGAATATTTTTCTTGAACAGTTCACAGTGAGAGCGTGGCATATATTTTTGAAATTTGAGAGATCGGTGACAATTCATAATCTTCGACGATAGGATCTGTTCTTCAGTGAGGTCGCCGTGGCTGTCGATGCCCTGATTGGTTCCGCAACACTCATTTCACTGGAAGATATTATCAAAGCCCTACTGGAATGATTTACCCTTCACTCTTTGTTCTTCTATGAGGATCACTAGTTCTTGTAGATGTATGACTATTTTACTACAGGAAAGCCGGCATCAAAAAAGAGCCTTCAGCATTTGGAATTTGTTGATCACTACGATGTAATTTCGTCCTAGCAACCTTTAAATACCCACTCTCCTTATAACAATGTTCAACCTCATCTGGCTGTGGTTTCTATTATGTCAAAATTCAGCCTCATTCCCATCACTACCAGGTACGTCCCACACTCAGCTCTCTTAACGATGTAAGACTAACTTATCAATCTCTAGCAACCACGCAAAGATGGAATGTCTCGAGATCTACAACACAAGAAATTGCCAAGTCATGTTGCTTTGCTGTTCAAGATACAATGACTGTGAACCGTGATATCCTTATCGCTACGAAGCCTGCGAAATGGGGCTTTTGGACGTTCTCGGTGACAGCTTTTGTTACTCCAGGATCGAATACCACACTCACAAGCTTCGAAACAAATTCGTTCTTGAATATTTTAACCTCGACATCCACAATGACACTATCTGGCCCAAGCCCCGTACGGGTGCCTAGCAATGCGGCCCCAGGACCAAGTCTGGTGGTTTCGTCATCATTTGTATCCACAAACGCCGAACTGTGAGAGATTTTGCTTGGAAAGACCGTTAGATAAAGCTAATATTATCTCTAGCATGCGTGGAGACCCAACAGGTCTACCCACTCCTTACTCTTTACTATACACAACCATTAAACTTATCACTGTTCCTGCAGTCACAGACAGTAACGGTTTAGTGGCATGCGCTACCCCATCGACATTCTCAGACGGGAACTTTTCTACCGTATTCAACAACATCAACTCCAATGCTGAAGCGTACTTCGGAGCCACTTCTCAGAGAGGAGAACAGATTACCCTGGCACCAGCTTTCACATATTTTCCTACACCACAGCCATCTTGGAGCCGCAAGGACGCTAACTTGTGGTTAACTACATATGAATGGTGTAACGACATCGCATCAGAAGCGTATGGTTATATACCTCAAACCATGATGGACGCCGCAGTTGGGAGTCATTCCCAACTTGCATCTTGTCTCCCGGCTGGACCATCTGTGATTGGGCCACCTCAAAATTGCATCACGTCAATATATGTGGATTCCGTGGGCTTCATCAACCCTGAAATCATTATTGCCGGGGGTTCGATCACCGAGACTTCAACAAGTACTATCTTGGCCACTGACACTTACCAAAGTGATGCCTTTGTTACTTCCAAGGCCTCTATAACACCCAGCAAGCCTTTGAGCAATATTGCACATACCACTGCAGCTACGATTTCAATGAGTTCAAATACTGGATTACACCCTACTGCCCTCTCAGAGCCACCGATTTTGTCCAAAATCTCAGTCATACCAATTGGAACAGCCTTGCCAGAGATACAGGATCCCCACAAGACTATCCCATTCCCTACCAACATAAATTCAATAATCGGGAGTGCCGTCGAACAAATTTTGACGAGCCTTGAGGATACATTACTTCGCTCGAAAGAGGGTCAAACCAACAGCGTGTTGACGATACAGACCGAACCCGCAGGACCTTACGTGGTTCTTGGCACCCAGACTTTACGTCCCGGAACGAATTTCGTCACACTATCTGATGGAGAGACACTATCCTTGAAAGTTCTTCCATCTACCACATATCTTATGCTCGGCACCCAGACGCTCACAGGAGGTCAAGTCATCACTGTTGGCGGAGCTATTTTCTCGCTTACGACCCCAGCCCCTATTCCTTCGGTTCTGGTGGCTGGAACACGAACTTTAATACCAGGAGAAGTCATTACGACGCATGGCGAAACGATATCTTTCCTTTCTGGTAGAAGCAGTGTGGTAATTGCGAGTGGGTCGAAGACTACGACTGCAAATGCGGGAGGAGTGATCTCCAGCCTGGGCGGATCGAGCAGCACTTCTGCAACACATACTTCACAGGCTGCGAAGAGTTTGATGGGGTTAAAGCCACTCGCGTTGGCTTTGATATCGACGTGGTTGATACGCGGTTGGCTGTGATGTACTGGCATCACAATAGTTGGTGTTTGATGCTAGATAAAATGATAGAACTTCAGTATTAATGCTCGGGACAGGATCTGATGGACGTTGTACATCCACTCAAATATAATCGTCCTTTTTCTGCAAAACCCTCAATTCCCCCTCTATTCCAAAAGCAGCTCTCTTCCGCTCTCCGTCAACCTCCACGGCGCCAAATCTCAATCTCACACGAGCCAATTTCTCATCCAGCGGAAACACTCCCAATGAATGTCCTTCTGAAAACGCATCCAAACTCGGATTCCTTGTCGTAGCTAGGATTGTAGAGAATGAACTACTATGTCCTACTCCGTTGGTGCGGAAGGCATATAGACCCAAAGCTATGCTTGGAATCGTGAGTAGCAACGCGATACCGTATGATAGTAGCAAGAATAATGAATGATAGAGGTAGATGTTGTGTACTGGCGTGAGTGTGACCGTAGTTGTTGTTGAGTTTTCGACGCTATAAAGTATTAATGCTTTTATTTCATTGATAGATATTTCTTGAACATACCTTAGATCGGCGCTACTCAACATGCTAATCGTTACGTTGGCAGCTAGATCTTCAATCCCTTTTACAAGTGTCCTATTCCGGCACATGTATGATGGCTTATGGAAAAGGTCATTGGTGTAGTTCTGGCTCCACGTGTTGTTGGCGATCTCTGGACATGAATCCAGTCCAGTCCTCAAAAGGTAGTTCTTGTCTGTCAAGAATGGAGGCACATTCTCGCTCCATGGAATCCACATCGTCAAATTACCACTCAGCATGTTGACAAGTGAAATATAGACAGACATGTAAGAGTGCACTTGGAAGTCCACGTCCATCAGGTTGACAGTCCCTTCGCTCTCATGTGCAAGCATAATTCGTCGTGGAGCAAATACAGGGTCAAAGTCCTTCAATTCACCGTACGATACCTCTTGCTTGCCGTCCACAAACTCAAACGTCGTAGATCTTGTTCCATTACCCATTGTGCAGACAAAATTCTCCTCGCTCGTCATAACCCATAATTGCAAAGGAAACATCTGGCATTCCGGTGTATCTCCAGGCATGGTAGCGTTCGATGGCATTGGTCGACAGAAGTTGGGTGTGTAACCCATGTCTCGTCCGAAGCCATCTGGAAGAGCGACTTGCCAAGTATTGAGCTCCTCAATATTCGTTCCCCCAATCGGTTGGAGTCGTGAGTAGCCTTCGCTAAGTAAAGGATCAAAGGCTATCATGATTATCCCATGAACGTCTGGTTTCCCAGGAGTACCAGATGGATCGATCGCACTGTGGACCGTGGAGTTTGGAGTCTGAAGCACGATAGGAAGAGTCTCTTTGGTGACTTTTGGAGGATCTAATGTATTAGAGTACAAGTACTTCGTATACCAATCAAAGACAGGATCTTGCGTTGAATTTGAGGGTGAGCACTGTAAGTAAGGGCCTCTAACATCGAGAATGTATGAGGAGTTCAGTGCTGGGGGGTTGAATGCTAGGATCTTCATCTCTTCGGCTGTTTGGGTGACGAGGTTTTGGACCAATGGAGATGGTGGACCTCCTTCAATTCGAGACTCGAGCCATGACGAGGAAGTCCAGTTGAGTTGTGACATTGGTAGCGAGATCGTTTGTCTCATGCCGCTTCCAGTCACAGTTAACGTTCCAGGTGGGAGAAAGCAAGCAAGAGTCATCGCCCTAAAGATTATCAACTTTTCGAACACTAGAACTTAATGATCAGCGACACTTACCAGCAGATAGTAGCGAGCAGAGCAGCAAGAGTAGCATTACACCACACTTCTATCTGTAGGAAACCCAGAGGATCTGAAGTCAGGGAATGCAAAGCATCAAGAGCTCTGATGGAATACGCTTTTCGTCTCACAACAGTCCAAAAGTACTGCTTGTACGCAATCCTGTTTGCGACTGCAAAAGACGTTGCTACCAAGATCGAGAGGATGTTTCCAATTGCATGAGCCCATTGTTGTCGACCGTTAGGACCTGCTAATGTTCCGTTGAGTATAGAATAGTATATATGATGGCTCACACCGAGGAACACTCCGAGAAGAGCAGCTAGAATCATGTAGAGGGGTTGATGGTGCCATTTGACACCCCATTTGACGTATGTTGGAGACTGATCAAGTTCGATCGTCTCTTGACGAACTTCCTCTGTCCATGTGCTCGACGGGCTTATCTTCTCTTGGAGCAGATCCAGTCGTGTTGTTGTGGGCGATCCAGCGATGCCCGCCTCGTCCGCGTACTCGCTCAGGAAGTCTTCCGGTGGCCTGACCGCTTCATAGGAAGCTTTCATTCTCTGCGCCATGGTCGTTGAAAGCCTGCATCAGTTCACCATGATAGCTTCAAGTGGTTATCGCAAGGTGGGCTGTGCCGTCTAAACAAGCAATAATGTAATATACTCGCAAGAAATATGTTAGCGCCGGGGAGCTTGCAGACGGAAAATTATGCAGGTGCTTGAGAGAGACGAAATGCCAGGAATTATATTAAATATCGTGCCTTGACCACTCTAACCGGCAGTAGGAGTTGAAATCATTTATCCGGTTTCACAGCCATGCTTCAGGTAACCATTACTAAGATGACAAGCATCAAGATATTCCGGGAACAAATTTAGTCATCACTGGATAAATAGGAGACGGCAATAGAAGTAAAATAGAAGTACAGTGCGGAATCTGCGACTGCTGTCTTAAAATTCAGAATAACAATATGCGTGAACGCAGTACTAGTATAGGAAGCGACGAAGATCCCTATGCTAAATTCTAGAGCTTTGAATCCCTTGCTCAAAGTCACGTTGTATGGTCATGATGTAGCTGTCAGACAATCAAATGGACTGCCTCAGGAGGTGTATCATGCACTGACATGCTGTTAGATGACAGGATAAACTGCCAGAATAATGTTGCCCAACTTTCGTATCCAAATTGCACGTGCAAGGACGATACCAGCTGCGCCGTGGCACGTATACGAGAGAACTCGCGAGCTTACTCTGTCGTTTCCCATTTCAAATCATTGTTCCGCTTGAAATCCGTGTCTCATTTCTGTACACTCCGGCAGGATGTCTTCACTTAGGGCTGTCTTCTTTCTCTGTTTTTGTTATGTAGGAGCCATGGCTCCTTCGCCAGCAGAGATATTCGAACGAAGGCCCAAATATGACGGGTCATGTACACCCACAGTTTCTTCCGGATCTGCAAAGGACGCCATCTCGTGCGTGAACCAGTTCAAAAATCGCGGCACAGAGACATGCGCTACAGGAAAAGGGGTCATCAAGCAGGTCTGCTGTGTCGGCACCGTGAGGGTTTACGTCTCTGCTATCAATAACCCAAACGGTGCTTCGTCTTACTATAGAGACATTGCGACCGGAGCACAATGGATTGTAGATAATTGTAGTAAGCAAGGGAGTGTTAAAGGTGTGTTCTAGTGATTTTGGGACTGAGTTTGATCTCGGCTGATGGGTAGTAGGGCGACAAGCAGCTGGAGGAAATGGTGATTTGATTGTGAACATTGAAGGGTTTGTCGTCGTTGACACAAAGACTCCCTATTGGCTGATCTGAATATAGATTCAACTGCAAATAAAATTGTGCTTTGAGGGTAGTAAGATGTAAGACGGAGCGGCACTGGCTAGAAACCGAAAAACGAAGCTTCAAACCCAGCACTATAGACCGATGAGTGAGGGATGAGGAAAGACGGTAGACTAGATCAGAAGTTTTGTATAGCGGGATGTTGTAAAATTCCTTGCTTTCTGAAGAACCATGACTTCTCCGTATTCATGCTCAACTGTTGAACATTTCTATGCCAGTGGTATCGAACGCCATTTTCGTACAATATGCTACGAACAAACACATAATCATATTGTGCAATCCGCGCCATGATTACTCATAGCAGTAGTCTGACCATCTCTTCGCAGGCGTTCTAGTACACTCTAACAATCACTATTCTTGAAGCTTCTTGTGGAGTTAACCTCGCGGGGTGGCTGTAAGTCGTTGGATATTAATGCTGGTTGCAAACCCCAAAGAGTGGAGCGGCGCGTGGTCCTGATGGCAGATCAATATTTGCAACTGCTCTCGCGTCGATATATGAGCATCCATCAGCGGACTGCCTCTACTATTCCTTGGATCGTAGCCGGACCCTCAATCGCTCAGGGAGGAACGCCAATTTCATACCCTATAAGCACCTCGGTGGTGCTTCCCTCCCATCCTCGATTTCCAGCTGCAGAGAGCATATACTTGCAGGTCGGATCAACATGCAAAGCACTGATAACACCTGCTCTTGGTGGACCAGGAACAATGAGGAACGGTACGGTCGAATGCTTGTTTGTCTGTGGGGCTTTGAGGTCATATAGACGCAGAATATCATGGGAAGCACTACCGCCAGTCAATTTTCAGATCAAGATATATAGAAGAGCAAACCTACCATATCAGATGCCGCCCATTTGGCATGGCCCGCAGAGCACTGACGGCACCACTACCCTGTGGAAACTTGAACGTTCTCTCCGCATTCTTTAAACCTTTGTGTAAGCTAAACTCCTCGACTGTCCCATTTCTTCTCCCGGCGTATATGAAATTTCCGTCCGGAGACCAGCACGCAGCCATGCACCATGGCGGCACTCCGGTCCTGGTCGGTATTTTAGCTATAGGATTTGGCTGCCGTCTATCCCAAATTCGAAGAGGGCCATCAAAAGAGGCGGCAAGGAAGGTAGAATCCGAGGTCGCAATCGCATCTTGTGTCTCTGCAACGATGGTAACTGTCGATGCTTCTGGCGCTTTCCCATTCTGGGAGGCGCCAGTGGATTGGGAATTTGGTTCTGACTTGACGCCATTCTGTTGACTTTCAGGTTGTTGTACAGCTGGTGCCGGTTTACTGTCAGCAGGAGCATCTCCCATCGTGAGATCACCTTGCGTGTCAATATGGTCTTGATTTTCCAGACTCGATTCGATAGCTCGAGAAAACTCGTCATCGTCATCGCCAAACACTCCCCCTGAAGGTGCACCATCTCCAGCTGTCTCGCCAAATAACGAGTTACTGTCGCTTCCTCCCCCGAATAGCGAATCGGTAGGAGACCCCGGGGCATCTTCGTTACCTTCTTCTCCATTCGTTGTATGGTTACCATTGGACAGGCCGTTCATAAGTGGCTTTTGGTCGTTGTTGCTCGAAAACGTGCCATTTGTTGGCACAGGATCGCCCGATTCTTCTGGGACTGGCAGGCTTGATGCCGGGCGAATCTCAATCGCAGATATCTGACCTCCACTTCCTTCAAATGACCGCTTCAGTTGCCCAGTATTCAAGTCCCAGTCAAATACATTCTTGTCCCAGCTTCCAGACAGAACAGACTTCTCATCCTGAGCTAAAGTAAGGACTGAAACTGCAGACTTGTGTTTATGCATAAAAGCAATTCGCTTTCCTTCATCATGGCGAACGGAGTATAGATTAATGCAGCCCGATTCTAGCCCAGACAACATCCACAATGCTTGCGATTGAACGGCTAACGAATAAACTGGCGAGAGAGCCAGATCTTCGCCCGGAGTCTTAGGGACCGGTTCCTCATTGTCCCAGTAGCTCATCAAGACTCCTGCCTTCACCACGCTGTCAACGAAAGGGTGGCGTTGGGCGACCGTCAAAAGTGTCTTTCCATTAACGGTTGCGACACCATCGTATTTACGTATGTAGCAATCTGATCCTCCACTGAACCAATATCTCATATCTGGCGTCGCAGTAATCGCATTGATCGATGTGCTTTGTGGCGCAGCCATCGTAGGTACTATATCATATTCGGATGCAGTAAGGGCTTCGGGCCTGACTTCAAAGCGCATCTTGGGGGACTGGAGGGGCGCAGATTGTTGTCGCGGAGAGGCAGATGTTCGTGTCAAAGTCGGTCGAGGATGTGATGTAGGACCAGCGCCATTGACTTGGCTCATAGCAGGAGTATCATCTGAACTTGTATTGGTGGTAGGTAGGCTAGGTCTTCGAGTTCGATTTGTTGGTTCTGGACCGTCGTCGTCGTCGTCTCCTCCGTCTTGATCCTCGTCCCCATTATCATCGTCATTATCATCATCGTCTCCGTCGCCATCTGCGTCCGCGTCCGGATCTGCATCCACTTCGATATCTTCTGCATCCTCCATCAATTCATCTTGATCGTTGTCCGAGCTGGCATTTGAGCCTAGGAGAGTCAGTTATACTTGTATCGTTCCGTCTATCGAGCTTACCTCGGTCATCATCGTCCAGAGAGAAACCCGGCATCTTGGCTTCTCAATGAACCTTCTTGTACATCGCATTCGGTGGGAAACATGTGCCGAAGTCCCCGCGCACTGTGTAAATATATTGGCGCGGGGAATTCTATATTGACGCGCTCTACCAACGAAATTATGCCAAGTCTAAGGAGATTGTCGCGGCGCAGTGAGGTGTGACGAAATTGTCGCGTAGATTCTTCCTCGGCAGAGATCTGGAAGAAAAGAGTTGGACGAGAGGCGTCAAGATGGGTGATGGCTGCAATCTCAAGGTTGATGCTGGAGTGAGGTCTCCACTTACGTTGATGGCTGCGGCCGCAGCACGTGCCATAGGCACCTACAATCTCAGGGCAATTCCTTCAAATGAGACAGGGCGTGATCCTTCCTAAATGAGTCTTGCATAAATGCTGTACATTATCGACTTGCCATGTTCTCTTTATCTAGACAGTGTCCCTTGGGACCCATAAGCATGGAAGCTAGAAGTCAGAGCGACAGTTTAATATTTATGCTACAGAGTCCAAACATAATCGCCCACAACCCTTATTCCATGGCAAGTTTTCATCGAAGAGATCTCCTAATACATTTATCACTTCACTACTCTACCCATGAAGATAGCTCCTGAATCCCCGCTCGAGAGCCAATCCAGCTACACCGGCACCAACAACAGCCCACGTCCATGGGTTGCTGACTTCTTCGGGACCAGGCCAGAAGCTATTCTTAGTGCGCTTATACTCCATAAATTGGCCATGTTTCTTATTGTTTTCCTTGACATATCGCTGTTCTTGAGATGTCTCGTTCTCTGCATCCCCGCCGATGAAACGCAAGAAGGCGTAATTTGCAACAGGGCCGAGAAGTGCGAGCGGGTGCATTATACCTGCAGACCAGAGAAGAAGAGGGAATGAAGCATGGATAAGGGCGTCTCCGAGGTAGCTACAAGATCCTCATCAGTTGTGAAGATATGAGAGAGGTGACTAGGCTTACTTGGGATGTCGGACAATGCTCCAGACACCCTCACGGTTCAAATCGTCAGGATTTTTCTTTTGGTGAACAGCAAGCTGAGTATCGGCCAAAACCTCCATCGCAAATCCAGAACTAAACAGAATCATACCAAGGCCGTGAGTCCATTCTGGGTGTACGTGTAGCGGAGAGGCAAAAGCACTGGCATCAGCGGCTCGGAACGGGAGCGTGAATGGCAAAGAGATGACGACTTGGAAGAGAGCTTCGGGCAAGAAGACGGAGAATAGAGCCTTGTTCCAGAACCCTTCCTCCTTCTTGGCTTCGTCGTATCTCGGGTCGTCTTGCTTTCTCTTCAATGTCCGTGATGCGATACGATAGAAGAGTCGAGCACCCCATACCGTGACTCCGGTGAGGAGGAGCTTCTCCGTGTATGGCAGGTGTGAATAGGCTGTACCAGGGGAGATATTCTCGTAAACAACGCGGTGTCCAATTGCACACCACCAAGCATTGAGAACTTGTCCCGAGGGCCAAAGCCAATCTTTTCCTTCGACACGATTTGTAGCTCGAGAAGCAGCGTATGCAACGACAGCAAGGCCAGAGTGGAAGCCAATCGACGGGAGGAGGGTCGATCGAAAAAGTCCGACAGCAGTAGCATCAATTGGGTTGTTCGGGTCCTGAACTGATCAGCAACGTTCTCTGCAGGAGATCAAAGGCCATACCAGCGAGAAGTGTGAGGCAAAGCGGTCTTGCTCTGATGCCGATGTCCCTTTGCCAAAGTTCGAGACGTTAAACCTCGAAGCAGCATTCCTCACGGGATTATCAGGCCCAAGACCGAAGTGCGATCCATGGCGGTCCTGCTCAGCCCCTGAACCAAATTTTGAGGTGTCAAACTTTGAGGCAGCCTCTCTCACTGGATTGTCGGGCCCAAGACCAAAATGCGATCCGTGACGGTCCTGTTCAGCTCCTGAGCCACGGAATACAGCATCGAGGTTGAGTGAAGATCCAGAAGCATCCTTCACCGGATTACTTGGATTCGAATTCCAATGCGAACCGTATCTGTCCTGTTCTGCCATCGTTACGAGTAGAATGAACTGTTATCGAGGGAGGAAAAGAAATGGAAGCTTGGGATACTTGGAATCCCTCCCTGGAGCTTACCCCTCATCAGGAACCATTTGTCCCGTGATGCCCAATGACGTTAAGTGGTATTCATCCCTGTGACATCATTCTTTGTCAGGAATTGATGGCTTTCCTGGAGTCGGTCCTTGAATAACTTAACAGGCTCAAAAGCTAGAGGGAGAGACATCGTTAACAGTTTTTTGGCGACTATGGGAATGGACATCGAGTTTATGTTAATGATAGTTGCTTTTATGGATGAAGCTCACGGCGACGCGACTTCGGCGATAAGAAACTGGCGTCCACCAGGCTCGGCTCCGTCGGCCTGCGCCATACCCTTTTGAGCTCCCAACCACCTCTTCTTCAACCCCTAAGCTGTTCTCGATTCCTATGCATGTTACAGAGACGAAGAATTGATCAAGAGAGCCGCGACTGAAGTTATTTCTATGAATAGACGCAAGATGATCAATTGCAAAGAACAGAACGAAGTCGTCCAGATGCGTTTACTTTGTTCCCCAGATTCCCCACAATTTCCCCGCAAACTCGTACACCCCCAGTTCGTTCGTAATTCTGGCTGTCAACTTCGAATAATTTTCAACTTTGCTCATTTGTCAATTTATCAACCAGCCCATCGAGAGCCAGGTCTATTTGTCCTTCTCAATGAGTGGTATACCGCCATGGTTGCGGACACAGTGAAGCGGATTTGGTGTGATAGCCTTCGACGTCACAAGTCGCTCAGGAGGCTCGCCATTGTAGGGGAATTGTAGCAGGTGAAGCATGTCGAGATGCTTCTCACGAAGTGCAGTTGTCCATGAATCGTCGGAAACAGAGTCGAGTTCACCGCCGACGGCGTGATGCCACATCTTCCAGTGAGTGCCGGGCAGGACGGGATTTGTGTCTGGAATCGGCCCCATTTGGAATTCTGGATTCGGAGGAGAGGTTTGGGAAATTAGGATCTTGTGCGACTTTGCTTTCTTTTCTGGATATTTCTCCCATTCTACATATCTGATGACAGGTTAGGTAGTGTAAATATCTAGATTGAATGTGAGGCGGATTCAGACACTCACCCTTTCCAACCTTCGAGCTCCCTGACAAATAGCTTATTGGGGTCGCCGACGGATTTGATGGCTGCTTCATTTTTGACTAATTCTCCCTATTTCACAGGCTGGACAGGAAGCATTTTAGAACGGAGTTCTACAGCCACTGTAGAAGAAAAGCTAGTTGAACAAAGCCCAAGGATCAAACGAAAGCACATGAGGAGCTGGAAAAATAAAGGAAGGAAAATAGCGGGCTGATGTGAAAAAGGAAGTGGTAGCGAGCCGTGCACACCAATCGTGGGCAACATTGAGGGTTATATGTATGTATGTAAAAGGTTGCCAAAGGCCTTTGAAGTTGCTGGGATTGCTTTGTGAAGATACAATACGATGTACTAAACTCCCGATGCTTGCAGTGCTTGGTGCCCCCGCCTCAGCCCACTATTATGTCGAAACTGCCGGGATCTTAACCTTATCATAATTCATTTAGGGGCCAATATTAAGCGAGAAAGTTAGCATTCTCTTCCACCAATCCCAGCTCATCTGTCATTTTTTGCGCTAGAGCAGCAGTGCTGGCAAGAGCACCCACATCAGACAAGTGCTTGTAAAGCCACTAAACAAGGCATACTTACCCCGCTTCTCATGATATGCAGGTTAGCCGAGCGAGTGAGGAAAGAAAGGGGGTAAGCGAGCTTGGGCCCCTATCACTATTCTGTTTAGACTGTTGGCCCAACGTCCTTAACCAGACATTTGAAACTCAATATCAAGAATCTGTCTATATGGAGGCCACGCTCTTCCATCTTCTACATACAAACTCTCTTGGCCTTAGGCTCTTTACCCCGCAGAGAGCTTTACTCCGCAGCGTGACGGTATTTCTATCGCATGTCGAAATGAAACTAGAATAATGGCAAGGGTGAAAATAGAGGGGTTAAAATGCGAGCCTGAAATTAGATAGACGGAGGCCAGTCGAACACTCCAGACGATAATTTGATACGGCCCCAGCTGCGTAGAGTAACGACCTCCACAGATGTCGCCTTGGCCACGCTTTTCATAAACTGCTTCTTCAAAAGGTGAGGAAAGACCTCGAGTCCCTCCTAAGCTCCTTCACGTTAGACCCAACTTGCTTCATGGCGACAAAAAAGATCGTAACTTCGAGGAAAGGATTGGCTCTAAGTGTTGGAAACGTTAGATCTTGGTTGGACGTCTCTAAAGCAGTTAGCCTCATACCAATTGCGCGTGAGTAGGTTATTCTTTATGCGAAAGAGACAAGTTTTTGAGATATAGAGCTCATAGGGGACGGCGAGGTTATTTCTAGCACGCAAATAACCTGTCAATTCTGCGGCTCTTGAGATTTTGCTATGGGCGACTTGGAAGCCTGGTTCGTCAACTCTTGGAAACTTGGAGGTACGGCTGGTGAGTCGTAAGTATGTCACCAAACAAGGAAATATGATTGCATGTCAGATCTGAGGCGTTGGGAGCTTGGGAAATGCATCTTGGCTCTGCCTCCGAGGCGACTTCAAAGACATTCTGATTGTGTCCGGTATTGATTGGGACTTGTAGTTGGCCTAGATAAATCAATGCCACAGTTGCAGCGGCCTTGTCCTTCTCCTTTCAGTTGACCTAGTAATGGCTGATTTCGGGAATTGCCAGATACGAAGTTCGGTCTAGCTCGGTTGTTCTAATACTGCCAGCAGTGCTCTGCCATAAGCGTTGATCCTGAACATATTCCCATCTCTCTTCTTCCATATCCAATGTATGCGTTATACCCCCCGAGACCTCCATATCTGGTCCCAATTCTTCAAACCGAATATAGGTCAGCAATTCCAGAGGAAAACTGGATGCCTCTTTCAAAATTCCCGATCGCGATTGCCATCTTATCTCATCTATCAAACCAAAAACAACTAATAGTACTTGTTTGTGTATGCAAGAGCGCACTCATAGCCTGCTTCAAAAGGCGATCGCTCGAAAGGCCCAATAAACGAAGCAGTGAATATGGTAAAGATTGTCAGCTCTTGACCTAAGACAACCTTTGATGTCGGCTTGTTAAATATTTCTGTGCCGTTTCAATGCAAACCACATCTCAGTGAATTACTCTGCCGCTTTCAGTAATCTGAATCGCTTTTCCTTATCCCAGGGAGCGAGAGTGAGACGCCGCTCCAGTGCGGGTTGTTCAAAAATTTAATAAGAAGACGGGATATGAAGTACGGAAGATATCATCAAGAGACCGCCTACAAAGAGGCCAAGCAAAGGCGAAAGCAAATGGTTTGCCCGTGATGGTTTGACTATCCTGCTTCCCTGTACAAATTTTGGTTTGACAGTCGGAAAATGGCAGTGCTAACGTCAAGGAGGGCGAAGAAGTTATGAAAGGTGCGAATTGAGTAGGCAGAAGAAGTAGAGGGACTAGATCTCTCATGTCTAGAGCAAGCTAGTTAGTCACACAATCACTCTTGATAGGAAGACATTTTACTCCCGACGCATATGGAGCTGCATGGCGCTGGTTGGCTGTGGCAAGTAGTCAGAAGTTTGTGGTCCATCGCAGATACCAATCAGTGGATTGGACGTTATAACTCCTTCATAGCCTAGGCGCTCTGGCAGGATTTGGCAAGGAGCAATAATGTTAACCATTTAACTCCCGCGGATGTCCATAATTGGCTACAAGGAAGGAGTAGCTTTCAAGCCTGATCGTACTTATAATTGAAACAGATCTACATATCTAAAGTGATGGAAGCGGACCCTTGCTAGGTGCTCCCTACGCATACATTGTTCCGTCAAGAAGCTGAACATTAAATTAGCAACATCTCGCATAGCATGCTAGGTCCTGAAGGACAGTTTTTTAGCATGCTAATGTAGGTGGCAGGATTATTAAGGCAGAGGATTCTTCCTGTGGTGGGTAGATGTAGAACGAGTATTCGTAAAGTATCATGCAGAGGCGCGAGGATGGCAAACTCTCTCCGCAGACCCAAGGGTAAGCAGCTGTGAAGCATATGTGGAGATAGAATGAAGGCAAAGAGACCCTGCTGTGTAAACTAGACAATCTAATGCATCAGTCTAAATCAATCCTGGGTAGAGAGCTTGAACTCCTAGGTTTGGTGCAGATGAGAAGTCCACAACAAGAGCAGGCAAGTCGCAGGAGGGAATCATGCTGCCCCTTCCCGGAGTTTGGCTGTGAGCTGACAGAAGGTTGATAGTTGAGACAAAGTGCTCGGAGGCAATGATTGTCCTGCACTGCAATTCTCAGCATAAGGCTTGCTTGCCAAACTCTCTTCCAGCGGCTATTTTGGATCCATTCGAAAGCCAAAACACACTCCAAAAGCATATCTTAATTCGGACCAACCCTCGTACCGTGGATCTGGCCGATGGGGTGGTCCGGCGTGTTTGCTGCCCTCTGATAAGCGAGATCTCGCAGCCTTCTTCCGCTTCGCTCTTTCTCCTTCCTGCGCCACAAAACAATAACATCGCAACTTCATTGTAGCACCACAGCGCTCTTTTATTTTTGCAAACGCAGAGCGGATCGTCGCTTTTGAAAGGGCATTGAGAGGTACGTCTTTACACGCAGGAAGGTGACTTCAGGCCTGAAAGGACTAGATCACCTTTGGCAGGTGATGCTGAGCACGAGATCTATTCTTATCTTCGTGTCACATCTTCTTTGACGCATCCTTCAACCTCTCTACACGTGCTGACACGCTGCCAGAGTTCAGATCTGCTATTTTGGCCACTTCCAGCGTAGCTAGCAATCAAGATTGTCCCGACTCATCGAGCCTTCCAAGGTGACGACTTTGACGCAATTGGATCAACGATCAGAGTAACGACGTGCTGTATTGATCTAGTAAGTTCTAAATCTACAATCTCAGAAATACTAAGGTTGTCTATACAATTCATGGCGGGGAATTGATCTTATCTGTTTTAACTGCATCAATTCTATCAACACTTAAATTGACGCAAAGGCGTATGGTCGAGGACTCCAGCAACTGACCTTCTAAAGGTATTCCCCTCTATTTCACAAGCACGCAAGTGTCTGGATAGTGTGGCTGCGCGCAGCTTGATATCAATCTAGGAGATCCTCCGGCAGAAGAGTAAGCCATCCCCAAGATTTGCAAGGCTGAGATTGCCTTCAGACCTGATGCCCTCCTGCAACCAGACGCGCGCTCATTGACTATCATTGTCGAGCATCGTCTGTAGCCTCACCCAAGGACAGCTTTCGGCATCGTCTGATTTATTTGATCGAGCATCAGCTAACATCTTCAGATCAAACCACCACAATGCCTCCGAAGCTCTCCAATGTCAGCGTGCACGAGGCAAGACAAGCCCGCGAAGTGATTGAGGAGCACGTGCAGAGAAAATGGCAACAAACAGATCATTCCGGCAACGAATGGGTAGCCACGCCTGAGATCCCCTCGAGCGCGGAGATCCTTCCGCCGAAAATAAAGTCGCAGCTGAAAGAGGAAGAATGGGATGACTACCAGAAGGATCCGGTATATGACCCGAACTTGGCGACAAATATTATTGATGGGCCATGGCCATCTAGGAAGGCTTATCTGAAAGCTCACTACCAGATCCTTCGAGAAGACGCCGTCGCCTCGCTGAGAACATCTGTTGCGGAATTCAGAGCAAATCCTGATATGAAAGATGACCGTGATACCAGAGTCTATACTGATGTAAGTCTACGTCTATTGCTCGAGAATAACGCGCTAACCGAGCCCAGGTGCACGTTACTGGCATCTTGCTCAGTAGATTTGGACCAGCGATTCGAGTTGAGTTTTCTACGAACGCTGACAAGCAGATCCGATGGGAACAGTCGACCCGACTCTTGCAAGGAACATTAGTTGCACTGTCGCCTGTCCATGACGAGTTTCGAACCATATGCAAAGTGGCGATTGTCGCGGCTCGACCGGTTCAAGGTGGTTTGGACCAGAATCCGCCTGTGGTCGATCTTTTCTGGGGATCCTGGGAAGATTTCGAATTTGATCCAGTTGATGGTAAGGCAGTGCTCGATCACTTGGACCAATTGCTGACATGAACAAGAATGGGTTATGATTGAGGCTCGTCGTGGTTATTTCGAGGCTTCCCGTCACATGCTTGTTGGCATCCAAAAGCTGATGACCGAAAAGTATGTGGGGTCCACCATCCTTAATGAATCTTCTGACTGTATAGATTTCCGCTTGCTCGACAAATTGTCAAGGTGTCTTCGAAGATTCAGGCGCCTAAGGATTTAGAAGAAAACCCTTTTCTGAATCTCACCGCCCTTGAATTACCGAAGAAGGAAGGATTCGAAAACACCCTGATCGAGGCTACCGAAGAAGTGGATCTACATCATGTAGACGTCCTTCATGACTTTCCTGGGTTCATCAATAGTAAGATGGATGACTCGCAAATTCAAGCATGCAAGGCTATGTTGACTCAACGAGTTGCCATTATTCAGGGTCCTCCTGGAACAGGGAAGACTTTCGTTTCTATCTCTACACTTCGAGTGTTGATTCAGAATCTACGCAAGGACGACCCGCCAATCATCGTTGCGGCCCAGACAAACCATGCGCTAGACCAGCTGTTGAACCATGTGCTGAGTTTTGAATCTAATGTGGTCCGACTTGGTGGCAGATCTGAGAAGGAGAATGTTGAGATTCGCAAGCGTACCATGTACGAGCTACGTTCTGCGAATTACGATGTTCAAGATGCTCGCCAGGGCATGAAGAAATGTGCGATGGATCACCAACAGATTTGTAACGAAATCAAGGAAATCCTTGCACCATTGGTTGATGGCGATATCCTGAATGCCAAGACCTTGGTAGACTTTGGTATCATCTCGGAGGCTCAGCGTGCTTCTCTCAATAATGATAATTGGGCCGACGACGATGACGACGAAGGTAAGGACGACGAAGGTAATGAAAGAGAGGCCAGCGAAATCCCAGATCAGGCTAAGTGTGACATTGCCGAATGTAGGTAGCCATCGATATGCGAATGTCTTGCAGTGCTAACATATGTCTCTTCTAGGGCTTGGTGACCAGGCGATGCTTGTCCCACGAGCTCCACCAGCACACTTCGGTCTACCGACTGAGGAGATTGACTTAGAATTCGAGCAACTCCAGAACCTTCAAGAAAAAATGGCAGCCTTGCGCGACGATGCAGAGACCGAGGCTCTCCCAGGTACCTGGGTTCCTTTTGGTCGCAAGTACACCGGAAAACACACCATATCTTCTGTAGGAAAGACCGTTAAGAATCTTTCGGGCATTAATAATCTCAATCGAGTGCCAGAAGAGGACCGAGGTGAGTGGTACCGAGAGTTTGAGCTCATGTTGCTTGCGAAACTGCGACCGAAATTAAAGGATTGCTTGGCCAAGTACGAGAAATCCGTCGAGGAGTATCATGTGACCAAGGTGAGTGTTCTCTAGTTGAAATCATGTGCAAGGCGGCATCTGCTAACACGATGAAGGCAATGTGCAATTACAAGATCATCCGTTACTTAGATACCAAGGTTATCGGCTGTACGACGACAGGTCTAGCAAAATATCGTCCACTTCTCGCGGCTTTGTGTCCCCGAACATTGCTTATCGAAGAAGCTGCAGAGACTCTGGAAGGGACGATTACCTCTGGTTTGGTCGAGAGTCTTCAGCAATTGATCTTGGTTGGCGACCATAAGCAACTGCAGGCGTCCTGCAATGTCAAAGCTCTCGAGGAGGCCCCATACCACATGAACGTCTCCATGTTCGGGCGACTGGTCAAGAACTCGATGCCATTTGCCATGTTAAACACCCAGCGTCGAATGATTCCGGATGTCCGCAAGCTGCTTTGCATTCAGCCGAATCCATTCTATAGAGGTCTCAATGATCACCCACACGTTCTCGATCGCAAGATTAATCGACCACCAATTCCAGGGATGGGTGGACGAGATGTATTCTTCTTTCAACATGAGTGGCCCGAATCGGTCAATTCAGATGCCAGTCGCTTCAACAGTGACGAGTCCGAGATGGTTGTCGGCTTCTTCAACTATCTTGTTCTGAACGGTACTGACGCATCGAAGATCACAGTCCTCACAGTAAGGACCCTGAGTCAGCTTTTTTCCTTTCGCGCGCAACTAACAGTTTGCAGTTTTACCACGGACAACGAAAGGCAATTTTGAAAGATCTAAGATCGCATCCGGGTCTGCAAAAGATTGCTTATTTCAACGTTTTTACTGTCGACAGCTACCAAGGAGAGGAAAACGATGTTATTCTTCTCTCGTTAGTTCGAAGCAACGAACAATTCCGCGTTGGATTCTTGGACAGCAAGAATCGTGTTGTAGTGGCACTTTCTAGAGCTCGTCGTGGAATGTATCTCTTCGGAAACGCTCTGACTCTGGCAACCATGGAGACAACAGAAGACAAAATCGGTCGAGATTCTCTGTGGGACCCGATTGTTAACTTCATGAATGACCGTGGTCAATTCGCTCTGGGTGAAGGTTTGCCAATTACGTGCATCAAGCACAACACCAAGACTAACATCTATGAGCCACGGGATTGGGATGGTTTAGCAGGTGGTTGCGACCAAAAATGCGGTGGACTCCTTCAGTGCGGTCATCTTTGCACATTAACCTGCCATCCATTCGATCACTCCCATGTGAATTGCCCTGCAGCTTGCATTCGCATTCTCCCCTGCGGACATGGATGCTCGAGAAGTTGCAGAGAAGAATGCGATTGTTACGCCTGTCATAGGGAGCCTCGCATCCCGAGGGAAGTCGCCATTGTCTCTGATGAAGCTGCCTACGGGGTATCTTCCTTCGAGAGCTTATCCATTGCCTCAGCCACTGCTACGCTTGCGAAGAAGCGAGAGCCAGCACCTTCCCAAGTTCAAGATTATTCAATCACTTCGGGAGAAAACACCGATAGGGGAGTTCGAGGAGTTATGGGCTCAATGTCAAATGCATCCACCGCTCCTCGAGCTATGAGAGGCGGCATGGCACGGTATCGTAGTGCTTCAAATCAGTATCGCGGCCGTGGCCAACGTGGTGGCAGTGTAGGACAACCAACTTCCGGCTTGTTCAGTCGAGAAGATGAAGGATATGTTGTCACATCTTTTGGATCAACCAGGGGAAATCCAGGTCTGAACGCCCGGGCACCAGTCTTCAGTCCATCATTTGGTCCAGGAGTTCCGCCACATCCCTGCACATCTTTTCCTATGTCTGGTTCCGGTCCTATTCATCAATCTTCGTACCAGGCGGCCACTGGTCCTCCGCCATCACAGTCAACGCTGTCCAGATTTTCTCATTTCGGAGGTAATCAGGCATCCTTTCCTAGGTCAACTTCAGGCCTCATGCATCAATCCATGCGCCAAAATGACATTCATGGTCCACCACCACAGACGCCACTGTCGATGGGTTATCGTTCCGACCGTACTCGCGGGCCCTTTCCTAGGTCCACTTTCGGCCCTACCCATCAGTCCATGAACCAAAGGGATACTTATGGTCCATCGCCGCGGACGTTACAGTCGACGTTCTCTCATTCCGACCGTCATCGCGCAGGAAGTGCTGCACAGGCTTGGCAAAATTGGAATGCTCGCGAAGCCGACGCAGAGATGGCAAAAGCAGCTCGACTTGAGGAAGCTCAGACTCCTAAGAGAGTTCCTGTCTTTAATGACACTTATGTTCAGGTTGGTTTCGACGACAATGGTTCGAGGAAGAAAGAGCCTGCGGACAAGAATCAGAGAACCGTTCCATTCCTTGACGGTACTGATGAGCGAGATGTTCCGCCAACGCTTTCTTCGATGGAAGTTCTTCAGTCAGACATGGGACAGTCGGTACAACAGCCAGTATCAACCGAGGAAGAGGCGGCCACCGGAATTCAGCAAGCTGAAGAACCATCGATGACTGAAATCCTGGACGTTGGAAGCTATGGTCTTATTCTAACTGTCGGCGATGAATCCATCAACGCGCTTGCTAATGAGATTTCGAACACTACTCTCAGAGGCGATGCTCCTGCGGCCGGTGGGGACGAAGCTGCCAACACGGTTGCCAATGAGGGTTCAGACGTGGCTCTGACGAGCGATGTTACTCCATCCGTTGATGGCGAGGCTGTTGACATGCTTGCCAACACGATTCCGAACGCAATTCTAACGAGTGATACTCCCCCAGTCGCCGGTGATGAGGCTTTCGATATGATTGCCAACGAGACTTCAAACACAACTCTTACCGGCCATGTTACCAATCCTAGCCATCAGACTGTGACTGTGGCCGAGGAAAGAGTCATGAACATCAGAGTCCAGACATCAGCTGTCCCGCAACCAATCACGCATCCAGGAAACAACATCAGGCAGCACCGCCGCAACCGCCATGCTCAGATATATGCTCCTACAAGCCTCGGTCCTCCAAAGTTCCCTGCAACGACTGAGGTCAACAAGGTTCCGGACCAATCCAAGGATTGAATCGACTTGGAGGAATAGTCGAGCTTCGATCTGCATTTCGAGCTAGCTATCTTCTCTCAATCTTGCTCTCGCGCAGCAATTGTGCTGGCTTGCAACTGAGGAGCACATACTGTTTGTTCTTGTCAGATTATTTCTTTCAATTCCCATTAATGACGCTTTTTACTGCCGACAGAAGCTGCGGACATCTCTCTTTGCCTCTCTGCTGTACAGTACCTGGACATGCTTGCTCTCTGAACTTGCTCGGACACTTCAATGTGGCTCCTGCTTTGAGAATGCTAGCATTTGAGCTGTATCCAGAGCGGCCATCACGCGTCTCTTTACCATTTCATTTCTGTAGTGTAGTTACTCTTTTAGATAATGTAAGGATTGATTCTTCCAGGTGGGGTTGCCCACAAGTGATCGTGTTGAGATCGAGGTTTTTAGGTAAGGTCCCTTCCTTTGTGATAACTTCTTTAAGAAACCCATCTTGGAGTCAGCAATCATAGTGCAGGACCCAGGTGGCCCATGCTTACCATATCCGCGAGCGATGGTGATTCCCTTCAAGCTTCAATGACCTGTCTTGGTTGACGCGACTTGGGGGACGCGACTTTGTTTGGTGCGCTAGCATCTCTGAAAGTGATTTGAGGTACTGCATGGAGAGGGTAATACGCAGGGCATGCTTCAACGCTGTATTTGCGAAAGTTGACAGCCGTGAAAGTGTGATATCAAGAGTACTCAATTATGGTTGAAGGGAAGTGCTGTCTTGGTGGGGTTCCATCCGCTTTGCTGAAAGAAGTCGTCACAGGGCCGGGCCGATCATTTATCCGGATATAACTTTGCACCTCATGGAAATGGCAATGCATGAAAATAAATTAAGCTAGACCTTTCGTATCAAGGTAAGGATTGTTCAAAGACTTCATTCGCTATATCTTACATTAACTTGAAGCAGCAATTCGAAAGCTCAGTCCGCCTTGAACTCGAGAATGCCACACAGGGATTCACAAAGCGTTCTTTGTTACGCCTTCTCGACCCCTCGTTGCTGCATCTGCGTAGGTATAGCGGCCTCACAGCACTCTATATTCCAGCATTCCCTTTCCTTCATCTACGAGTACTGCCATACCTCTACCAGCCATTCGAATTATTCGACATACCATCTCGATATATAACTTCTCCCTCTGTGTTTTTTGTTTTCGTGGAGCCTGTTCAGGGCTTAGTCGTAATGGCAGGTTTAGAAACGTAATCTGACATTGAACTATTTGGATCAGGTAAGGAGAAGTTATGTTAAGTTGGTATATTGAGAGAGAGAGCAAGCCCGGCAATGGGAGAAAAGATTGAGATCATAGCACCAAACTCCACCTCCACCTGCAGAACCAAAAATCGAGGCAAATTATACTCCATGCTGATGAGGCCCTGGAGGGCCCAGTGTCTGAAGGCTTCCAGACGAGAAGTTTTGCGGTGAAATTGGGAGGTCAATTTCCCGCATTGTCGATTTCACCGAATTGTTGTATATAGAGTTGGTTGTGGACTGGAATATCTGTCCGCTTGGCAAGCGCCGTAATAAACCCTCAGATGACCGCGCAAGGGTGACTCTTGTGTGTTGTTGTAATATGTCTTGTTCTTAATACCAGTGGAATGTAAGATGTTAGGTAAACACATCGCACTTCGAGTTTCCTTTAAGTTTGTGCCTGCGACTTGAGGAAGAAGAGTGGGAAATGTCGAGGTACCGCCATAGTTTTGCTTCTGAGTGATCTCCAAAGGTGATATGAAAGTGCCAGCAAGGATTTATGTTCGATAGGGAGTTCGTACGATGTTATGAGGTCTCTTCGTCAAAGTCGAATTTGTTTATTTCTGTTTGAGTTTCTGGAAATAGTCAATTGTTTGCTTTGGAAGAATGGCTATCGGCACTCACTTTACTGCATTGAATACAGACTCCAACAGAGAAGTAGCATGTTGACAAGTCGGGTGCCTTCGCGTGGGTGTGGTAGTGCTCTCGGTGCCAGTTGGCAAGCAGCTTGGCCACGTAGACTAATGAAGTCAGCGTATGGTATCGATAGAGAGTAGTTTCGAGGATCTATCAACATTCTTTGTAAGATTGCTGGGACGTGTCCCCCGCTGCTGCAGTTGGACTCCGCTTCTTGTCCTTCATTTTGTTCTTCTGAGCCTCGTTGGTCTTCGATATCCTCAGCGGGAGCGTTGAGAGGCCTCTTGAGCTAATATGCCATTACAATCAGCTCGTCTCTCCTTTGTCGGTAGTCACCGTCCGAGCATCGGTGCTTTCGTCTGGTATAATTCATACCCGTCAAAACCGTAAAAACCATCTAATTGAAGCTTGTGGCGTGGAGGTGGCGGAGAAGGTGTGAGTAAATTGCGGGATAGATAGAGGAGCAAGAACAAGGGTAGACTCACCAGCGCCAGTGGCGAGAGCCTGCTGAATTTCTGCGGATATTATGCAGTACAAAGAGCGTCAGGTGCCTAAAGATCATATCAATAACGTCCTTCGTATTTATACCTCTCTAGAAGGCAGAGTATGTCTGGTTGGGGAAAGCATTCGCCGTATGGGGGGCTGAGAGGAGTATCCGCTAAGCGGTTAACTTTCGAAGGACGACCCTGAACGGACACTTAGGACAGAGGGCTGAGAGGCTCATATTGAGTCGACCATCTCAGTCTCAGTGGTGAATAGGTAGCTATAGGTAAGCGAAAGGCAAACTTCTTAATTGACGCTGGAGGACTGAGCTTTCCTCCTCGGTTGCTAGCGGTGTTTTGTCCCTCTGCAAAACGCCGATCTCGCACTCTTCCTTCTTCTTTTTTCTTCTCCATACAAACCTCTTCCTTCGTGCCCCAACCTCACTTCCTTTCACCCATACAAACCTCAATTTCCTTTCGCACATACACTGAACCCTCTTCTACAGATACCAGTCATTCCAAAGCCTCTTGTGAGTATCCCATCCTGCTTCGGCCTCCAGAATGGCAACCGTGTCATGCGGTTTGCCTTTGTTCCAACTTTGACGCGTCTTTTTGGGCTTACCCCTCTTTGACGCGAACCAACTTCAACACAGCTAACCACAACTCTAGGAGACCACCTCCTGTCATTCTCGATCTTCATATCATCGAGCACTCTTCAAGATGCACCCCCAATTCCATCTCACGTGGCTTATGCTACTCCTCGGCCTCATTGGTAGTTCACTGGGTGCTGCCATCGCCAATGCCTCTCCAGATGCATCTTCGATGAATAGTGCTTGTCTCTCTGCAGTATGTCCTCTCCCCTATGAGCGTTATACAATTTCTCACCTCTTTCAGTGCACCAAACTCCAGGTGACCTTCAACATGGCCGGCAAGCCCATCGTCACAGGTCTCGCTAGTACATCCGATCTGAGTAGTTCATATTGGGCTGCACAGCAAGGAGTCCTCGTTCCTACCTGTGTCATCAGCCCCACTTCAGCTGCTGATGTCTTGATCATCTTGAAGGAGCTTGAGGTACTCCAATGCAAGTTTGCAGTTCGCTCAGGTGGACATGGTCCGTTTGCCGGTGCCTCAAATATTCAAGATGGAGTTACCATTGATCTGACATCCATCAACGAGGTTACCCTCTCTGGTGATCGGAGCAGTGTGGTCGTTGGCACTGGGCAGAAATGGGAAAACGTGTACTCAGTGTTAGATGCACAAGGTCTCGCTGTCATTGGTGCTCACACTGGCGATGTCGGTGTCGGGGGTGCATTGCTTGGTGGCGCTCTATCTGCCATCTCGTCTTTGCATGGCTGGGGATGCGATAATGTATTGAGCTACGAGGTGTGTACTCTCAACCCAACTTGCCTGTTGTCTGAGCACTGCTAACCACAAGTAGGTGGTTGTTGGCGATCAGATTCTCAACGTTACTCCAACTTCGCATTCAGACTTGTACTTCGCTCTGCGTGGTGGTGGCGGAAACTTTGGCATTGTGACTCGATTCACTCTTCAAACCTATCCACAAGGTCAGCTCTGGGCAGGCAGCAATACTTACGAGATGGCAGAGTTTGCGCTGTTGATCGACGCTATGGTAAACATGACTGCTCAAGGCACTTTAGATCCAAAGGCTTCCATGGACTTGGCGTTTGTGTACCAATCTTCCACTGATCACTGTAAGTCTTCATCCCTTGGACGATAATTCTCTCGCTCTTATTATCTCGGATCTGTTGCCTGTTTCGTTGCTGCCATGTTCTTTACCCTCCCAATCTGTTGAAGAATGATATATACTAACCTGGGAATCTCGATGAACAGGGAGTGCGATTACCGACTTGAATTATGCCGATGCCGTCGTGAACCCACCCATCTTACACAATTTCACCGCTCTTCCATCGGTGGCGTCCACCATGCAGATCACCAGTTTGGGTTCCAATTCCCAGGCACTTGCCTCCAGTGATGTTTGGGGACTCCAGTAAGTCTTCTCGGATGTTCCTTGAAGATCTGTTTTGGCTAATCAGCTTTCTACAGAGAGACCTTTTGGACTTTTAGTTACAAGGCTGACCCCGTACTGCCTCACAACATCTGGGTACAATGCGAGAATAATGTCGACGCCTTCTTAGCCATTCATACGGTTCCCGGGCTCATAGTGGCCTGCATTTTCGTACCTCTCACCGTACCGATGCTCCAACAAACTTCAAAGAACGGCGGAAACGCCATGGGCCTCACTGCCGATACTGCTTTGATGCGTAAGTCTTTGGTCTTGTTCCCAACGTTATTCAACCGCTGATCCTTTCACCAGTGTTCTTGTTTCAGGTCACCTGGGATAATGCAGCTGATCAACCTGCCGTTCTGGACTTTGCACAGGACTTCATTTCTGAAGCCAACGCAACTGCGCATTCCATGGGTATCAACCACCCCTACGTGCATCTCAACCATGCGGCTGCCGCTCAAAATCCCTTCTTCGGCTACGGAGAGAAGAACCTTCAAAAGCTGAGAGCTGCTAGCGCCAAGTACGATCCCCATGGCACCTTCCAGAAGTTGGTACCCGGCTTCTTTAAGTTGTGAGAGGTCTTTGAAGACCGACGACGACCGTCTTTATTCGCGTGATTTCGTTGGCGTTGGTGTCTCTGCATAGATAGTTACTTGCCTCCTTTGCGTTCGAGAGGAAATGAGCGGCAATTGCATCGCGATGATGGGTGGTAAATACTTGCTTAAGTTGCTTCTCTAATAGATACATACATAGATAGAGACTTCTCCTTTGATGCCGCCGCAACAACTGAGCGGTCAAGCAGGTGAGCGCGGCATCGGAATATAGTTGATGCACTCTGAGATTTCCATTTCTTGTTGTGATCGCATGTTCATTCAAGTAATCTCGCCTGCCCTCCTTCATAAATTTCGATCTCCCAACTCGCAGAACATTTCCAGTGCGCTACCCGCATCATGTACTGTCCTAGCATTCCTCGGCAAGTCCTGTTCTCCAAATCGCCAGCAAACAATTCAAGTTCTTCCAGTTCGGCTCCTTTTTTCCTTGACCTCATCTCTTTGAACAGCGCCAATGTTGTATCATAGTTGATTAGTGGATCAGGTTCATCGCCAGCATCTTTAACTTTGAAACACCTTTGCCTCATCTCACTGTACCGTATTGAGTCCTCACTGCCATATCCCATACTTTCGTGATGCTGATCAGGCGATGGAAAGTGAAGCGTGAGTTTTCTTCAATGCGAGAGAGTCAACGAAGTCTTTGAAGAGTCCGTTTTCATTGACATGTTCGTACCACGGCGAAGTTGGATGTCGAGATGTTCGATCTTAGGAGCGGAAGAAAGGAACCTCGAGATTTGGCCTGGGCGGAGGAAGAAATTGCTTTCTTAACCATTGCGGTATGAGAAGCGGAGGAGTTCTTGTGTTAGGTTTGGAGAAGCGATGAAAGCTTCGAGGATTGAATCATCCAATGCCATGTGCTGTTCTTGTACAGATAAAGAGTGGAGTGGACGTAGCACCTAATGATGGCTAGGCAGCCTTGGGAGAAAAGGTGGAAGGCGCATAGGATTGCGGGGAGTTTGAAGGTGAACATTTTCAATCCTCGTGAGGGTGACATTGAGTATGACAGAACTAATCCTATAAATGGAGGAATCCTAAAGTCATGCGATAGAAGGGAGATGTGACCACAGGTGAGCCCCTAACATTTGTTGGTTGCGAGCAAATAGAAGATACGAGCTCGTGACGGTTGCCTGGTTTGCTTACGTGAAGGCCTCACCGAAGCCTTCGTGCCTTTTCTACAGATAGTATTCTCAATCAAGTGCATGAATCCAACATACATTCTTTTTGTTGCTCGAATATTATGCTCTGCTTCCGTCTGGTAGGGGTTCCTAGCACAGTCCATTTTAGCCATGTGCAGGAATGGTATAAGGCTTTCTATCGACACAGTCCATACTAAACATTATCCAATACATCCAGCTCAGTATCCATCCCACCACCCCGTCTTTCTTCCACCATCTCTCATTCACTTCTCACTCCTCAGCCTCAGCCCCACCAAAATCCTCCCCCTCCCAAACCGCTTCAATAATACTCATCCTACACCCCTCAGGTCTCCTCGCTCCCAGGAACCTAAAACCCTCACCCGCCTCTCTGAACAGCTCTGCGAACTCCCCCTCACTTCTCTCCCTCGCATTAAGCAACGTCAACATCACCAAATCCATACTCCTTATGATCTTCTCATCCCAGAGACTCTCGGTATTCGGTTCCGGGAGACAATGATCATTGATCAGCACCCTGGCACCCTTCTTCAACGCCGGAATAAGCTGGCGCAACATATTAACTGCGTATTTATCAGACTGATTATGCAGGATCCATCTATAGAGATAGACATCTGCTCCCTTGACAGCTTGCTTGGTATGGAAATCGTGAACCTGGAACTTGACTCTCTCTCCTAGATCACCTTCCAGCTTGGGTGCAGATTGGACTGTTTTCGGCAGGTCTTGGACAATGAATTTCATATTCTTGTATTTTTGCGCGAGGTCGATGCAGACGAAGCCGTGGGAGCCACCGAGGTCGACTACAGTTCCAGATGAGGCGTCGATTCGCGACCAGTCGTAGTTGTTGAGTAGGTAGGAGACTTCGTAGCCTTCACCTCCGGTTAGAGAGGTCATGGCTCCGCCCATGCGTTTGGCGCGCTTGGGGGATTTGCCGAAGGTTACGAACATGGGTTCCACGTCGAGGGTATTGTTAGAAAGGCAGAACCCTGTTTGGGTGGGTTCGCTGGCGGAGGGGTTGAGGTTTATTGCGTCGACGACGCGGGAGGCGGCCTGTGAAGGGTCAGTATGGATGGATGGATGAAAGGGTTCGAACATTAGAAAATTATAGAAGAAGAGCTCAGTCCAGTTCAGAAAGCCTCATTCACTGAGGCTCTGTCTAGACTAGAAAGCAAAGGAAGAATAATATGAAAGTGAAGACTCACGGGCCAAATATCATCGACACAAAATCCGATCCAATCAGTAATCATTTGATCCTCAGCTAGAACTCTACTGGCAGCAGTATGAGCCACCACACCAGGCTCCACCTCTTTGAAGATACGATTCGTCATCGCATGTCTGAGGAATCTCCTGACATTGATCTCATCTAGACCGACCTTCTCAGCAATTTGAGCGAATGTCGCCGTTTCATGAATCGGAAACGATTGTGCTTCAAAGATTAGCTAGATCCACTCATCAGAGCGAGGAGCACTTACCAATCTTATAGTGATAAATCGCGTGAAGTGAGAGAGAATTGTTATGCTGTACACATCAGTATCTTCTCGTTGATTATGAAAAGACAGACTCACATCCCAAGCCATCCATCTCAGGCCCTCTGTTGGTCCTGCAACCAGATCACTCAACTCTTTCGTAGCTCTCACAACCTCTTCTCTCACTCTCTTCATCTCCTCATTCAGCTTTGGGAAATTTGCTGGTCCATCAACATCGAACGACGGTTGCGGGCTGCCATTCTGTTGCAAGTACTTGTCCAACTTCTCCGTTTCCCTCGTTATAGTCCTAGCAAGCTCAACCAATTGCGACGTCGACGCCTTCGTATCCTGCGCTGCAATGGTCGAAACAGGTTGTGGTGCAGCAGCGGCAGCAGCGAAATTCCTCTTGTCCAAGATCGCAGGACTCGCACTCCTCGCAAACGGAACACTCCAACTCCCCAACGAGAACCTCTTCCCCGCGACGCGTAACTTCGTAGCCCTCATCCCTCCTATCGTATCATGAAAGGTCACCCTTCAATTTTACCAGCTCATTTCCCACGCCGACGATCCCCTCCCAAACACCGATGGGCAAACGAAGATTAATCGTCTCAAGTATAACAATCCTATCGCATTTCCAATGGAAGATGACGAGAGAATCCCAAACTCAATCCCAATCCGAATCCCAGGTTCTCGGGACCTCGTCTCGTCCTGAAATCCTAATCCCAATAGCTGCAGTTACACCGTGTCGCGAACCCCAGCGCGCCGGGTAGGGATCACCTGTGCAATATCACCTGCGTACCTTGCTCGGCGGCCCACGCGCTGAATTCGGTATGCCTCACGCGAACGAGGAAAGACGCAAATCAGAACAATTGACGTTTGCAAACGTCAACGGGAGACGAACGCGCAGGGAGAAGATGCAAGAGAAGGAAGCGCAAGCTTCTTCCGGGACCTGACTTTACCTTGCCTACCTTGCTTTAAACGATATGACCTTGCCTCGCTTGCCTCGCTACCCGACGTTTCTCCCCCTAGCTTATGTATGGACATGGGAGTTCAAGCTTCGTTCCGAGCAGTGCGTGCGTGCTGGCTTGCTCCTTGCTCGCATTAACAACAAATCCTCTCCCAATTCGATATCGAACCCAGAAAGGAAGCTAGCTAGAACTCGGGAGACGCTGTGAGTGGTGCGTGGAAGTAGGTGCTCTTGACGTGCGTCGTCGGATGCTCCTACATACAGTGCGTATGGGGATCGAGCCCGTGGGATCGCGTTATTTGGATGAACGCCTGCTCCTACGAGTACAAGACGTGATTCGGCATTTGGCATTGGCACTTGCATTGACGTTTAGTTTGCAGAAGATACCGTACCGTGCTATTCTCCTGCCTACAGCTAATCGTCATTCTCGGTTTCAATCAATCAATCAATCAATCAATCTTGCGTGTACTCGTAGATACAAAGCTAACGAATCTGGCCTCACGCTTCCGCTTCTGTTTCTTCAACATGAACCCACCCAACCATACGGAGTAAACTGCAGGGCTGCCGGTCCGGCACGCGGCATCGCTGTCTTAGACCCTGACCCTCTGCAGAATCGGCGATCGTTCTGTTGTCCGAAAGGGTGTGGTCAGGGTGGTCAGCACCCAATCTCAGACCCTGACAATCCCACGCGCGTTCCGCAAATTACCCATGCCCAATTCTTCTAACCTGAACTCGGCCTCGGCTTTGGCTGGGACTTCTTATCGTTATCTGCCAATTACTCCGTATTAGGTATTGAATAACGAAAGATAAGAGCTGCTCTCCTATGGAGTCGGAGATGAATTGGAGAGATTAAGTGAGACCTTTGGCGGCTGAACCCGGCAACGTTGAGCAGGCGGTCTTTGCGCCGAGACCCAACCTCCGCAGTTTAGACTCTAGACTGAGAGTAGCTTGAGGCATGGGCAGTCAGGAAAGTACTACTAACGAAGGGCGTCGGGTCTGCTAATTTGTTGTCTTGGTGGCCCGCTCTCGACTTCTCCTCCTCCTCTCTCCGTAAAACGTATGGCGAAGAGAGAAGAGGGCATGCCATCACTAAAGCATGTTCCCGAACCGCATCCTAACGTGCTTCCACGTTTCTCCTTCCCCCTCTCCATCCTCCCTCCTCCACAGCACGCTATCTCCTCGTGCTCTGCATACCTCAATCACTCTCATCCCGTCTCTACCTCCTTCCCTTACCCTACCCTACCCTACCCTACCCTACTCCCGTCTCCGCACACACACTCTCACGCCTCAAAACGGAACAAGCTCCCTCCCACTCCCGCAGCAGCGGCCGCACACCTCTTCTGGCGTTTATATGGAATTTTGTGGCGCACGTTGTGGCGTTATCAGCTCGGCTACAATTTCTAAATGTCTCGGACTTAGTAATTCGTACCGACGGGGAGCTGAGATGAGGGGAGAAGATGTTGTGTAACGTCGCGTAGAGGATGAAAGACTCTACTGTATGTTTTGGAGTGGAGTGGAGTGGAATTTGGGACTGTGTGATTGGGAGTTGAGATTAGATGAGATGGGATAGATGAAATGTGATGGAATGTAATGTAATGCGGGGTGGTACAGATGACCCCGCCCACCGCTCGCGAGTTTAGAAGAGCGGAGAGGAGGGAAAGTGATGTATCAATAAAGTCTTCGAATGCTATGGCCCATGGGATGCCGAATGAGGACGTGAGCGTGGCGTTGGAGAACCGCAGCAGCAGCAAAAGAAATATTGGATGGAGAGGAGCCGAATGAAGGTTTTGTGGGGAAAAGAAAAGAGAGACAGGTCCTTTGCGCATGGACGAAAGATAGAAAGAGGCTGGAGATAAGATAGTAGAGATGGGCTTGATCGAGGGATGGAAGGGATCTTGTGGTATTTAACTCAAGTGGTGCGTGAAGAATTTAGTTCATTGTAGGAAGTCTTCTCGAAAAAGGGGCTTCGTCCCCAGGACATCGCTCGGGGCATTGAGCGCAACTGATAAGGTCAGCGCGTTGGTAGAGAACTTTGAAGACTGAGGCGATATATAAGGGTATACAAGAATCGATGACTGAATAGAAGGGAAGGAGAAGAGGATACTGATGGAGAAGCCAGGTTCATTTCTCGTTTAATAATTATATTGGTATTTTGGTATTTTATAGACCCATATATCATCAATCATTATGTCGCCATGCTGGATGCCAGAGTCATCCGCCGATTTATATCGCGGAGAGACCCAACTCAATACGCCTTTCATGCTTGCTCCAGCTCCAAATCCAACTTCCAGTACTCTAGACATGTGTCTCTCGTTCTAATCATCAACCATTCATATCCAAGCATAGTTCCAAACTCCCACAACCAAAGTTGTAGTGAAAAATGTTTGAAGATCATCCCGTCTCTGGATAGCTCACTCCTTCCTCCGGTTTCTGCCCACATATAATATGACATGGCATATGACTATGCACCCACCCCTCCATATACGCCTTCCTAACCTCCACCAGCCAAACCTCCACCTGCTCCTTCGACCACTTCAGACCCCTCGTCATCGGTCCCAGCGCAATCGGCTGCAGTCCATCAATCAGGATAGTCCTCCAGTACAACCCCACCATCTTTAGCACCTTATTCTTCGGCCACAGCCCTATCGGGACGTGGAATACGCGTGTCGAGACGTTGACGAATCCTGCTTGGCGCATCATGTCTTCGAGGAGGAGCGTCGCGTTGAAATTCACGCCGAGGTTGCCTAACGCTTCGATTATCAGGCCCCAGTATTGGGCGACGGGGTGGTCGGGGGCCATGCTGCCGTCGTGACATTGCGGGTAGTGATGTATTTCCTGGAGCTCGAACCAGCCGCCTGGTTTTAAATGACTGTATTCCCACCCATCAGCATTCTTCCTAACTGTAAATACCGAAAATATTGGAGGAGAGGGAAAGCATACTCTAGAACCCGTCCCATCAACAGCGGCCAATTCCGAATAGCCATCACCGTGTGCCGCGCATGCACGTAGTCATAATAATCCAACGGTTTCAACCACGGACTCTCCACATCATCAACCATAAACTTGACATTTGGAGGAACCCATTCCGGCTGTATGGGACTGAGATCCACACCCAATATATTCGCCCCCGGATATAGATCCCCCATCTCAATAGCCCAGATCCCCGTCCCGGTCCCCATATCCAGCACGTTCTGGGGATTCTCGCCAATGGGCGCGAAATGTAGTTTGCCGCCGCACAGATTCACCATCATGGCGTGCTTCATGTCTTCCCTGTCTTGCTCGCTGTCATCGTTGGGGAAATTATAGCTGCCTTCTCGGAATTTGTGATACCGTCGACCGTTCTCGAAAGCATAGTTTCGCACGGAGCTGGCGAGGGAAGTAGAAGCAGATCCGAGGGAGTCGGTCTCGTAGCCGGCGTCAGAGTAGGTGGAAGCTGAGTCGGCGTTGGTGTCGATTTCGATTTCATTCTGCGCTTGGTCGACGGCCGCGGAGTTTTCGAGGTCTTGTGCGAAATGGTCGGAGGGGATGCCAGAGCTTCGTGGGGAACCGGATTTCGGGGAGTTAGATTTGGGAGAGGTGGAGTTTCGTTTCGAGGTCGAAATTGAGGTCGGGGGACCAGTTTGCGTTTTTGATGGTGGGGCCTGTTCTCGTTCCAACGCAGCTGTTGTGCTGACGGAAATAGCAGAGTCGTGAGGTGAAGGTGGAGGGGGATTCATGGTGACAGGGTCGTAGGTCAATAGAGCATGGGCGGGGAGTTTCGTATTCGAGCTCGAAGACGAGGAAGCTACCGGTTCCTGAGAGAGGTGAAAAGAAGAATACATGAAGACTCTCGACTCTCGAGTCGAAAATAATTCGGTTTCGTTGTGTGTGGGCCCTTTGGTCCCCTGCTTGCAGCTCGACCAGTGCTCGTTAGAGTTGCAGAGTTGCAGAGTTGATGTGCGAGTAGCCGGACGATCCGTTGCGCACGGAACAGAGATCAGATCTGGGACATCTCAATGCGGGCAATACAATGTACC
Organism: Phialocephala sp. D728; assembly: GCA_003988865.1. NCBI lineage: Eukaryota > Fungi > Ascomycota > Leotiomycetes > Helotiales > Mollisiaceae > Phialocephala > Phialocephala sp. D728. The sequence goes on along the minus strand of QYAJ01000092.1, from coordinate 2,706 downwards.
TATTCCTTGGTCCGATCGTAACGAAAGCAGGGCCCGAATAAATAGACAGCAGGGTGGTGTGGAAGTAAAGTCCTCCTCGACAAGCTCTGGAAATGCGAGCTGTCACACTGCCCCCGAGATCTAGTGAGGAGGGTTGAGCGGCGCTCGCGACAAGCGGTCCCAGAGTGGACGGATACTACCACTCGGCCCTGGAGTGACGCCAGAGTTCCGAATGGCTGCTATTTCTGAAGGAGGCTTTTTTAGCATCTGGGGGCATGTCATTGGGGGCTTGCTGCTCCAGTAGACACGGCAGTACGCGAACGGCTCCTCGCCGTTCCCAGGCCCTGGACCGTCGCATCGTGCCGAAGTCTGGACTGGACTACTGGTCGGCAGGAAAAGAGTTCTGTTTATAGCGCACGGCTGCTCCAAGATCAAACTTTGGGCTTCATCTCATGATCTCATGAACTATCGTTGATGATCTCAGGATTTTAATGACCAGGTTCGTCGTTGCTCGTGCGTGCAGCAGGGTAATTTCCGTCGAGGGCTCGCGGCAAATCATTACTCGATACCAGCGAATTTGTGTCTTGGTCGCTCACGGCATCATTTTTGGCCGAGGAGAAGCAATTATTGAGCTCCCCCACGTTGTCGCTTCGGCATCAAGATGTGATGGAACGCAAGGGGACAGGTCTCGATGGAATGCAAGAGCGTGGCACAATATAAGGCTGTTGTTTCATGGAATGGGATGTCCATTCCATCTATTAACCCATTCTCATTCAGCATCGTGGATTTTGATAGATGTTCAAATTTGACCTATGTCTTGGCGATAATTTCTTATCCTTTCCCCTCCGGCTGCTTTAAGATACGATACGACAGTTTAAGTAGAGATGTATGTTTTCTGGTAAGTGTGGGTACCAAGGAGCTATTGATATAATCCTCGCTCTTGGAGAAATTCTTGGATCTTCAGGCACGGCCATTTTTATCATTTCTTCTCCCCGCAGATCTCACATGACCATCTTAGATGAAGACGAAGGTGTCGGAATCTTCTATTGAGCTTCTCAGAAGACGCTCAGCTACTGTGAGGAACACTTGATGGACTGTTTGATTTTCAAAGGGCCTCCTGGTCGCATCTGATTGAAGGGGAGTGAAGGGCTGGGCACCAACGCTTCAGATTTGTTGCACAGTCTAAAATTGATTGTCTGTCAAAGTCTTACCTAGGAAAGACTTACATGCAGTTGTGCCTGCAAGCGGTCTCGATGATTCTGTTAATCTTTCTCTCTTGCCTTCCAGTGGCAAGTTTTCCTTGGCACTTTCATGGATTTGGAGCGTTAGGAATTCCGCAACACGCCGATTCTCGTGCGAATGTAATGACGAGAGAACAGATTTATCCAAGTATATCTTCGTCGCTCTATTAAGGTAAGAATTAAGGTATCACCTGTATGAAACTCTGACGTCTCTTCTTCAATCGGAAGTGGCTTCTGGTCACATGGATGGAATGCTTCGTATGCTAATATCTCTATAGAGTGTACAGTTCACTCATACATTTACTAAATCACCTAAGAAACGATCGGCAGAGGAGTTCTTCGAGCGAGGTCGCGCGAAAGGCTGTGATCAGAACAAAGAAATTCATGCTATCACAACTTCCGCGACACACCCGATTCAACCCATTCTACCCGCTCATAGTTCCTCGATCCTCGATCCTCCGAGCTGAAAGAGACGACTCGCCTCCTCCAAAGCTGATTTATCGGGCATGCCTGTAACGCCATTCGAGTCAGACATGTTCAGTGGATGGGTGAAAGGAAAGGTGCACGTGACATACACAACAAACATCTCTCCTCGCACTTGGAGTCAGGGCTCTTTCCACCCTTGCAATAGCAAGTCACTTTGTTTCCATTGGCGCTGCATGTTGCTGTCTGCTCTGAGAGGCCGCAGAACTCTTTGCAGTCATCCTCGTCCTCCTTCTCGCAATCAGATTTGGAGACCGAGAACGATAGAGCTGTGGGATGATTAGGAACAACCGGATGGTCCCGAGAGTCAGATAGAGCATGCGTACCTTTGACGCGGCTGGCTGCTGCATCAGTCCCAATCAAAATAGACATCTCTTCGTGAACTGGAACTGCTATCGCGTGAGTGATTGTTCCCAGCCAAATCTCAAACAGCTCTTACCGCTGCGCTCGACCGTCATTGCCGATGCCAGCACCAACAGCGCCGAAAGAGTTAAGACTGACTTGAAGAACATCATGTTGCAAAGATCGTGTTGTTTGGTGTTCAATCAGTGTATTATGTGAGAGTTGAAGAGTGTCGTTGGTCTTATCGTGAGGTCGAAATGCTGGCGATGAGTCTGCTGACGCTTACGTCTCAGCCAAGGCTGTTGTAGCGTGATCACGAGACAATAGAATATGTACCCCTGCCACGTATATTTAGGTAGGTCACGAGTCGCGATCTCATCGTCGCTAACATCGTCGTCGCCAACACCGCATCATCGCCAAACTATTAATGCGATCTAAATGATGTGTCCTATTCGATTACGAACCTGAGGCGCGATGGCTCACTCCCTTTATGCAGGCCGTACTCACCTGCCATGCATCTAAGGGCCAAGGCAAGAATAAAGCAGCCAGTGCTCCTATTGAGAACAGAGTGGACTGTAAGCAAGCAAGTCAGCTAAAAGCGGGGGATATTTCTGAGCTGACTGACTTGTACAAATCTAGCTACGTAGCTGACTTGCTTTGA